>APFE030552007.1:56968-132560 GCA_000404065.3 Pinus taeda | reverse complement strand
ATGAGCGATTGCTGATTCGAGACCTTGTTAAACATCAGTTGCAAGTTTTATTTGTATGGAAAGGAATGTGTATTCCTGTATAAGTAATTAGATTGCAATTAAGATTTAATACAACCCTATTCATCTGTGAAGCAACAATTGATTCATTAGGACTTGGAATCTATATGTGATGTTTAACCTCCTTTTGTTATGCTCCTGCAGGATAGATTAGAATAGTTAGGACTAGCATAAGTAGTTAGAATTAGTGTAGATAAGATTTGATACATATAGGTTAGCTATTGCATTTGTTGATTTAATTGAAGTCTTCCTCCAAGAAGCAATCTTTCAACACACATAACAGTTTATGAGATCCTCTAAAACCCGTCAGAACTAGCCATTCCAAACAAAATTAGATCTAATTGGGGTCTACAATCAGGTTAGTTCCCCTTGTTGGCATAGCGAACATTCGCCGCGTCAACAGGTTGGCAAGGACCTTATGGGAGAAATCCACAATATCCTCAATATTTTACTCAATATCCTGCATACCGAACTCCATGTTATCCATACCATCCACATCAACCACAACCACATCCATCTCAAAGATCCATTCCCACTCAACTACCTATACAACCATTTCCAAACCTAAACAATAAAGTAACTCAATCCACTTATAATGTTAGGTACAACACTTCCAAACAACTTCTCTTGATCTAAATGGTACTCATCTTGGCTCAAGAAGAGTATTGAAAAAAAATAGATTCTCTTGATGCCATTGAAGGAAAACATTCAGAAAAAGAAGATTCAAATAAGGAGACCAAAAACTCACAGGTTGCACTTGATGGAGAGCAGAAAATAAGATTAGAGATTGAGGAAGTTTCATCGTGTTCACCATCAAATCCTCTACGTGTTAAAGAAAATAATCAAAATAAAGAAGAAGATTTGAATGGTATGGAAGAAGAAGGCACACAAGATGATCTAGACGAGCAAGAAAACCAAGGGCATCATAGCTATATTAAGCGTTAGTTCCAGAAAATCAATAGGATGAAGCATCACTCTCTTCTTCAACAATGTTTGATATCATTAAAGTCAAAGCAGATGGTATCTCATATTCAGGTACATGTAAAAGCATATATTTCGAGCCTACACATGAGTTTATCATCTTGTTATGCACATGGCTCCATTGGAAGTATTCCTATACTTGAAAGAGATTTTCTTCAAGTAGAGTAGGATTAAAAAAAGGGAAAAAAGGAAATAAAAATAAGAAAAAACATAAAATCTTAGGTGAAAACCTCCTTTGAGGTGCCTAATATTGGCTTGCTCACTGAAAACGTCCATCAGGTGATTAGTGAGTTGGGAAAAAAGAAAAAAAATAATAATAAGATCCTAGGTGAAAACCTCTTCAGAGGCACCTAGGCAGACCTACTAGTTGAAAACCTCACTGAGGAAGCTAGTAGACCTAAGGGAAAAAAAGAAAGAAAATGAAAAAAAAAAAAGATTCTTTGTCCCAGGTATCTCTCTTTGGTGAATGCAGGTTCTCTCCAACCTATATAATCAGTTAGAAAAAGTTAGCACCAAGAGAAAATTTTGATAAGAAATATAGTCAAGGGAAGTCAAAGTTAAGTTGTCAACTCATTTGCCCATATGCTCCAATAGGACGAAGGCCATGTCAATCCATCACCCTCATCCATTTCCAACATCCACCCATCATTCTCAATCCTTTCCCATTCATTTCCTCGTCGTCCTGAAGTGCTAGAAGAAAGTTATGTTTCGCTATAGGATTGCCAAAATACACAGGGCATAAATTGTTTTTACAATATCTTGAAAAGTGTGCATCCATTAGCTGAGATGTTTCATGGGGAGATGAATAGGGATGATAGTAACATGCTCAAAAAAATTCATGAAATTCTAGTGCATACTTTTTGAGAAATTGGTCATCATCACCTAAAACAATTTTCCAATTTTATTGAGATTTGTGCATCCATTGACCAAGATTGTTTATGGGGATATGAATAAGGATGGTGGAAACATTCTCAAAAAATTTCAAGTGAATCTGATCTATCATTTGAGAGATATTGGCTAAACAATCTCTACTATAGGATTGACATAGAGTGCTACAAGAAGTTGTTGAGAATGGGGAAGGGAGGCAGATTTGATTTTTTTCATCTGGGGTTGAGAGAAGTGTATAAAAGCCCTTGGTATCCATCCACTCCATAAACCTTCATTTTTTCTCCACCGTCCCACTAAAAACCCACAAAATCTGACCCTCCACCTCTATTTTCACCCATTACAATCACTAAAAGGCTCTCCAACTACCACCGAAAATTTCCCATGAATTATCAAAAACTTTGAAGGCCACACTTAGAGAAAATTATGAACCTGAGGGGCCTATGTAATTGCTACAAGAAGACACACAATCCTGTAGCAACCTGCATAAACCCTACAAGATCAAAATTTTTGGCACTAGTCTGAGAACTTTGAAGACCATAACACTTTAGAAGGCTCAAAAAATAAGTCTGTGTAGCTGTAGGGTTTCTTGTAGGATCATTCATCATGACGAATCAACCACATTAGGTCAGCTACAACAATAGTACTTTGACAACCTAAACCAAGTGAATTTACCTCAGTAATAAAAAAATTCAAAGCCAATTAAAGGATTATTGAAGTTTATAAATCACACCTTAGAGGAATTTCATTTTTCACATCAACATTTTGGCCACTACATCCAGCTTCCAACAATCACATTAGGAAGGGTTCCAACAATCATATCATGGTTCCAATGGTCATATCAGTAGACCCAATATCACCTACAAAAACACACCCAACATAAGACTAAGTATGCAATCTTCTAAACATTTCATATGAACTTATTTTAGCTTGAAAAATGTTGCAAGTGTATGAATGAGAAGTTTTTTTATAGCCAAAATTAGTAGCAGAGCAACCTCAATCTTATCTAGCAATTAACTTCACTTTTCCACGAACACACCCACATGTGTGGAACAAGAACGGGACGAAAGTGAAAAAGACTTGAGAAACTGGGTTGTTATCATTTAGTCACGATAGAGGATAAATAATGTGAAGGGGTAGATGGGACGAACTCAGTTAAATCAAAGAACTTTTGAATTTATTTTGCATGTAATGAAAAAAATAAAAATAAAAATGAAAAGTGGACCCACCACCTCTTGGTGTGCAAAGATTAGTTGCTATAGGATTCAAGTTGTGTGTTACTAGATCATAATAGGCTCCTATAGGATCAAAACAAACTATTACAGGAATGAGACAATTTGCTATAAGAAGCTAACATAGTGCTACAAGAAGGAAAATTTCGCCCAAAACAACCACTAGAGTCTTGGGAAGCAAGGAGATATTTAAAGGAAATGTAAGTAAAAATTCCTTCTCTCCAACATTTGGCATAAGCAATCCAAAAATACCTCAATCGTCAAGAAAAGTGCTATGAAGATTTACAGAATGGATCCTAGTAAGGAAAAACAATTGGATTGGTCAAGCATTTGCTTAAGAATATGGTGTGTTGAATAAGGCAAGGATGCATGTTATAATTTTTCTTTACTCAACCTTGAAACAAGACTATCAAAAATTTATTCTACTATAATAACCTCCACTGCATAGGAACCTGTAGGGTCTGCAAAAAGTGCTACAAGGAAGTCACAGGTTCCTACAGGAAGCTTGATAGTCGACAAAATTGCCCTCAAACCCTAATAAGGAAGAAAGAACAATGAGGGAAAGGGTAAGTACAAATTTTCCCCACCAATACTTGGCATGAAAACCCTTAAAACTCTCTCAATTCTCAAAAGCATACTCTGTCGCTGCCACATATTTAAATTTGAGTAAAAAGGATCAATGAGTTTGTGTCATTAATGATCAAATGCCTTGGGTTGCATGTTGAATTCTCCCTCCTCCTCAACATCATAAAAATAACATTTATTCTACCTTTGTTTCCATAAACACTCTCATGCGGAAAACTTGAGAATCCTATAGCAGAAAAGAGAAAATCCTTGTTTCACATTGATAAAAGTTTATTAAAGTCATGAGAGGAGGAAAATTAACAGATACTTTTAGAATAATAAAACCAAGAGGGAGAATCAAAGGAATGATAGGAAATTGAGATAAACACAAATTTTATCCAACGGGGATAGTTATATCGACATCAATATGGCACATCATAAAATTCATCTGAGGCATAAAAGAAGAACAATGAGGCAAAAATATGGATAGGTTGATCCGAGGATGAGCAACAATTTCAATAGGGGGTTATGATGGGTCTCTAAATTAGGCACAAATTAAAGATCATCTAACCTTTATTAGGCACATAAAAGCAATATTAAATCTCTCCTACACTTAACAATGTTTTTTTAGATTTAATATATTCTTAGGAAGGTTTAGAGATAATTGCATATTATGTGTTTAATATTATTTATTTTTGTAGAATATTGATAGACTATTGAGTAAATTTAGAATGAAAGAATATAGGGACTTTCTCCCTACTACATGATGGACCAAGGTTGGATAATAAATGAACATGATGTTATAAAATTATTGAACAGATTATGGAGCTCTAGTGATTGAGAAAATCCAGGAATGCACTCCCTATCATTTAATGAAGATTCCTACTATTGGGAACCAGATCCACTTTTTGAGGGATTTTTGAGGGGAAAGTTTTCTCCTTTCAAGGAGGATGTTTCCCCATCAATTTGTATAATTACCATTTCGACTTTTCCTCTAGGGGACTATATATCTTAGTCTTCTTATAGAGAAAATTTGTTTTCTAGTAGCTCCACTTTCATTTCTAGCAAGGATGTACTTGGATTGACTCTAATAACGAAGTTTGGTGTCATTTTTAACTTCTAGAGCTTGGTTTCCTTCATAGAATTATAAGTATGCTTGGGCTTGGCCATCTCAGGAGCATCAGAACCTAGTTGTACAATTTATTTATTTCCTTTGAATGTCTTTTTCGTTTGCATCTCTTATTTATGCATTTAGTGTTCATGCTTCCTTTACTCTATGTTATATTAGTTAAATGATTGAAGTGAGTTTTTTTCCAGGTTATTTACAAAGTCGCAAGCACGATGCATCCTTACAACAATTTTGAAAAGTCATATTCATCATTGAGTTACTTGAATTGGTTTACTAGTTCACAGATCTAGAATTTATGCAAGTCTCTTGTAGAGAAATAGTAGTAATTTTATGCTAATTTTTTGAACATGTTAATGAAATTATTTTGAGTTGATTCCATTTAGATTGAGTCATAAAAAACATTCAAGTTAATAACAAAATTCACCCCGTGATATTTGCACTTGATCAGGTTAGGCATTTGGTAGGTTAACTAGCTCATTGATCCTTGAATTACTAGTTTTTGTAGTAATTTTCTGCTATTTTTCAGCACGCCTTGGCTTGTCTTTTGAGTGATTCCACTTGTATTGGAGTCTTAGGAAATCCTAATTAATAATACAATTAACCTCATCTCATTTGTGTTTGATTTGTTTGGTCAATTAGTGAGATAAATTGGAGGACACACTAGTTGGCATATTGGGTATTTTAGTCTTTTCAAGTATAAAAATCATAATTTTTTTTTGTGGTGTGCGGGTACTAATTTTGATTTGCAGGGTTATCATTGTCATCCTACAACCATCATCCTCTTTCTCCTCACTACACAGCACCCTCAAAACTCTGCCACCGAAAGTACATTTCTGAGACATTGAAGGACATCGTGTGCATTTGTTTTTGTGCAATATGGGCCTCTAAGATGTGCTAAGCTTGGAAAAAGCCTCATACAACCTTCATATACCTTCATCTACCCTATCCCACGTTTAGATAACCTTTTCCACCCTTAGAATGCTCAAAGATCCAATCTTGTAGCAAAACAGGGAAATCATGTAGCAATCGTATAACATCGTGTAGTAAAACAAGGAAATCATGTAGCAATTGTATAGCATCGTGTAGCACCATGTAAAAGCCATCCAAACTTGACCAAAATTGTCCTTGAAGCTTGATTTCTGCCTCCTAGCCTTCAATAATGACTCTTAGACTCCAAAACCATGATTGAGTAATACCAAAGACCTCTTAATCCTCACCTCTTCTCCATTGCAATTCACCTCTTCAGTTATGGTTGGTGGAAATATTTATGAATTTAAAGATACATTGATGATTTTCTTGATTGTCTCATGAAATTTGTCCCTAAAGCTATTCTCTTTTAATACAATGATTAAAGGTTGATTTCATGCGCATTTACTTATGCAAGGTAGATTATGATTGTTTCTCTTGGATTCATGCTTCTTTTACGGTTTTAATTGCAAGCATTGTTATTTCCATTGCATAGGTTAGGTTTCCTTTTCAATGCAACTTTTACATTATGTAATTATAATAATGTTTACATGCCTGCAAGTAGCATAAAATTTACATTTATGCAAATAACCTAATCTTTACAATTATGCAACTAGTGCAAACATCATTTCTATTTCTTGCAAATAGAGTAACATTTCCATTTCTGCAATTAGTTTAGGTTTTGATTTTATGATATTCACTTCATTGAATTAGATCAATGAAATGGCACATTGCATGTTGCACATATAGTGCTAACACCTATTAAGTTTGTACGAACCCCAGATTGATAATTAACATTCTTGTTGCAATACTAGGGCTCATCACCATGCACCATTTTTATTTTGTTATTTTATTTTATTTCGAGGGTTTTTTTATTTCGGGTTTTTTATTTTATTTTATTTTGACCGAGTTAAAATGTTTACATTACATTATTTTGTTTTTATCTGATTTGACTTAGTCAAAATATTAAACATTACATAGCATCTCTACTATATTAGGTTGGAGAGTGCCTTTCACACAAAAACTCTAATTTAAAGAGGAAAAACATAAAATTAATGTTTATCAATGTTTTTTGGATTCCTAATATAAAAATTTAAAGTTACTAAAAAAACATTTATTTTTTAACCTTATAAATTAACAACTTAAAAGATGAAAACTCAATAATTAAATTTCAATAAATTTAAAATAATAATTTTTTATATTTGTATATGTAATAATGCTTCAAATGTCTTAATTAAATCTATATTCCAATCTTTGTCATCTTTTTCATTCTCAAAAATAACTAACCTCATGCAAACTTTCTTAATGAACATATACCTTTTCATTGAGCTTAGTGGTTACAATAACCACTTCTTTGAAAATGTTAGAGAAGCTCCATACACATGTCCATGTTGACTTACCATTCTTTTGTGAGATTTTTTGACCGCATAACTTCTAGCATCATCTATCTTATGACAAGTTTAAACATCAACTCATTATCAACCTCCAAAAACATCTTTGCAAATTTTAATTATGGTTTTCTTCTTTTCAATTGTTACTGTTCAACATTTTGTACATTTTGTCATTTAGTTGACTGATATGATGCATTTAAATCACCCTTTATTATCGCATGATGTTGTGATCATGTTTCTTTTTGCATATTCACCTCAATTTTTTAATATGAAATTATTGTTTTATAACTTTCCTATCTCGGTTTTTTACTAGAGCTTCACAACCTTCAATATTAGGTTGTTAATTGTAAAAAGAAAAATTCAACTTTGATGGATGTGGGAAGTCTTTCGCAAACTATTTGGGATTTCTACAATTAAAAAATAAACCTTCATTAATCTTCCACCTTCCACCCTAAGGAAGTCTTCCACCTTCCACCCTAAGGAAGGTAAACACCTCTTTCAATAAAATGTATCTTTTGAAGCTCCCTAATTTGGTCACTCCCAAATATAGACACTTATTTGTATGATGGTTATGGTAGCTACAAGGTAGTGACAAAAGAGAATGTCGCTTCCAAATATCAACACTCATTTACATCATGGTTAGGATAGTCACAAAAGAAACCAAATAGAAGTATTTGATGTAGATTTAAGTGCATATTGAAAGTAATGGATAGAAAACACATAAAAATATCATAAAAACCAAATTATATTGATGAATGAATGGTGAAAACCATTGTATAATACACATTGGTTACAAATGATGGTTTTGGTTTCCAAGAAGATATGTGCAATCTTATTAAAAAAAATTCATAACGAGAAGTTAATATCTATTTTTAATATAAATAGTGAAAAAACCCAAATGACAAAAGTCATAATATAAAAATCCTAACACAAGGAGTTTGAAAAGTAAAATAGGTGAGGGTCTAAAATGCTACATTGAATGCCAACTTCTCAAGATCATAACTTTTGGCTACACAATACTTCATATCACAGCCATAACCAATTGAGTTGCACCCCAAAAACAATTAAATAATATACATCTATATAAATAAACCCCAAAAACAATTAAAAAATATTCATCTATATAAATAAATTATTTGAAAATTTCTAGTATAAATAAATTATCACAAAAAACTTTTTAAGATTTCATTTTAGTTTTAATCTACCATTTAGTTTAATATAAATTTGCAAAATTTCTTTCTATACAATATTGTCATTACAATTAAAGTATACATACATATCATATCATTAACACATATCCATTCTAGCAGCTATTAATATACCTTTAGAGCCTATGAACTGTTCTCCTTTTCGTATACTTAGACTACTCCCTAGGATTTGAACCTTGGATCTCTTTCTTAATTTACACCATACTTGGAGCTGCACCCAAGAACAATTAAAATATATATCTATGTAAATAAATTATTTGAATTTTTTCTGGCATAAATAAATTATTGCAAAAGCACTTTTTAACTTTTATTTTATAATAAATGATATTTCAAATATTTTTTATTAGTTAAGAGTTACTTCCTAAAGTTCAAAGTTTGCATATAGAGTGCTGAAAATCTACTTCTTGGGCAAAAAATTATGTAGTCTAACTTATAGACAAAATAGTTTTTTCCACGGTCTATACAAATTAAAAAAAAAAAAAAATGTGTTTTTGTTGTTGTTTAAAATACATTTTTTAATGCATATATGATTCAACACTCTGAAAAGCCCCAGAACACTCAAATTCTATCGATTAAATTTAATTTAAATTTTTAAAAATGTCTATTAAATTTTGATTAAAATTAACCTGAAAAAATTTCAGCCAAAAACTATTTATCTATAAATCAGACAACATGAAAAATTATTAAATACAATAAATATTTTATTAAATTAGAATGACATCCAATCATTTATCTTCAGTTCTCTGACATTTTTATTGGTAATTGCATATTTCAGAAATATTAAGATGAGCAGCAGCAAGATTCTGGAAATCTACAATCTTCCTATGTGTTGAGTCTTGACCACCCAACAATGAAAAACACACAAACGAAAGAAACTGCATGGCACCATCCAGCAGAGTGGCTACAAATTCAGTCAACGCTCGTTCTTCATTACTCGGCCCCAGAGCCATCCAAATTGTTTCGCGAGTATAGATCGATGTTTTCCGGCATCTGTCGGTCCATCGTATAAGAGCAAAATGATTGAAGGATCAAAGCTCATGCTTGGAGCAACTCGTGTATTTGATTCATTACTGGACCGCAATAACATGGCCGAGTGTTGCAGCTTTTGTAGGATAGAAATGTCATCAACTTGAATGTACTCCAAACTTTCAATTTCAAATTCAAATTCTTCCATCAATTCTCCTAACTTCCCTGTTAATTAACACCTCTACTCAACCATGTTTCAAATCTGTCCACTATCTTTCCTCCAATGTAAATACTAAATACTATTATCTATTTTGAACTTACAGTGTAATGTCGTTGATGGGATTTCTGCCCACTCTTTTTTTCTGATTCACATAGCGGTCTCTTCGATTTCAATGGAGTTATAATTGATTCAATCCAATGGACTCGAACGTAATTGACTTCTAAATACCATTAATTACTTATAATGTGATGGACTATGCCTTTATCCTTTTGTGGGGAACAATCTCGTTTAAAAGAGATGTATGTGTGTTAATTAAGATGCCTTGCAGGTACAAAGTGAATAGGAATAGTTATTAATAATCATTGGTCTCGAGTCCTATTGAGTCCTATCGATGTTTATGAGTACTATTTTTCAGTGGATAATGAATGGTATATATTTTTTATTATTTTTGAGTGGATAATAAATTGAATATATACCTTTTTTTAGTAATTAAAAAGAAGTATATTTTGATGGTATTTGATGAATTTTTTTTATTAATTATTGTTGAGCACTTACATGCCAAGACTCTTAGTGTGGCACTAATGGATTTTGTCTTGTTTATTTTTGGCTAAACATTGTGTACCTTATTCAATGATAATTAACAATTAGGGTTTTGGACTCCTCATTTCTTGGATTTCCTTGCTTGATGTTTATTTGTAGTGAATTATTTGTGTGATTTGATAGAAATCGTGCCCACTTACAAATGGGGTTTATGTTTCAATGAGGTGAGGTCCAAGAACCTATGAAGCTTACAATGTGGGAAAAGGTTTAGGTTTGGAAAATGCCTATTAAAATTAACCTGGGTAAAAAGAGAAAAGAGGCAACAATGTAATTCTCTTCTTACCCACTTGACAAGTATTGTAAATTTGTTCATAAGCTTAATTCACCCTTGCATGAGTTGTCAAGGAAAAAGAAAGGCTAAAAGCCAAATCTTGAGGGCATTATTACACTTGAAAAAGATTACAAAACATATTGTATGTCTTAGAAAGGGAATGGCTAGAACATGAGAAAATGTCCTCATATTTTACCATTTATGTAAGAGAATTGTGATTTTAATTTTGTACATGGTAGAGCAAATTATTAGTTTCTCTAATTTGTTTTGAGTGGATTAAAAGGACAAGATTGTACATAACCAATCGAGGGTATTAATGTCTAGTTTCCCTAGTTATTTGTGTTATTTTTGGTCCCTTGGATGCCAATAGTGAGTGTGAATACAAGCATTAGACACAATGGTGGTAGTAAGATCCTTGTCAAGGGGAACCACTACCCAGTGAGGTTGCAATCACCAAGATAGAGGTTTGTAGATATACCCTTACACACCATACTTTGAAGGATTTGTGGGTGATTTTAGACCAAAAACATCTCCATCACATCGGGGTTAGTCTGTTGGGAGTCTAATATGCCGTAATCATTTAGGAATTGTGTTGTTTATTTGTAAAGGGTGCCATTATCGGGTATGCTACTTAATCAACTAAGAGAATGCATTAGGGGATAAAGTGGTGGTAAGATTTATGCAGTTCATGATCCTACAAAGTATGGGAGTTAGTAATCTATAGAAAGTTGAGTGCAACTTGCTTTCCTCATCCAATTGAGCTTGAGCCTTGCTCGATGGGTAATAACTACGATGGTCGTTGCATTAGTTGGGTGGGAAATTGACACTTAGATGCAATATTCTCCTCTCCCTCCCCTCTCCCTCACACCCTCGACCCACCGCCCTCCACTGTATAGTAAATAATTTATGGATTGTTTACTAAAATGGCATTGGGGCTACACTAAAACTAAGGACTATAAGTACTTGTTATTATGTTTAAATTGTGTATTATTGTTTTATAGTGATTAAATAGTGAGGTTGTATGCACTTTATAGTGATTAAATTGTAAAGTTAAATGCATTGTGGGATCTTGGCATGCATTCATTGTTTTACATATTTTTTGGGTTTGTACTATAATGATTAGATCTATAATATTTAACTGTGTTATAGCCTTAAAGAAAAAGAGGTGTTTAGATAACAAACACAACTTGTTTATGAATGAACTTAATCTCCTATATCTAGTCAAAAAATCCCCACATGCTATTGAAAGGAAAGTGTAACTAGGTTCGGTCTTCATAAATGTACTTTTGATATTTGTATTTATTCAAGAAATGAAATATTATTTTTATAATTTATGTCAATGAGTTTCTTGCTCATTGAAATAGGTCTAGCACTATTTAAAGTGTTATAGGTGAGTCAAATAGTCAAAAGAATAAGTTGAAGACCTTAAGGACAAGTTATACCTTATATGTATATGTATTATGGTCAAGAGAATACCTCCAAACAAAGTCACAAGCATCCTCCAAGCAATAACATCCTTGAAAGAAGAAATCTGAAGAATAAAAGCAGTCCTCAGGTCGGCCTAAAAGCAGTTGACAAGTCAGCCTAAATGGAGGGACAAACCTCTATATATAGAGGTTGTCCACTCCTCTATAGTGTACTCACTGAAGCTCTGAAATTAGCGAGAGACAAGGGAAGATAAGGAAGTATATAGGGTCCTTAAGGGCAGTTTGGAAGAAGCATATACAACCGAAGTTAGGAGGAGCATTTCTGTGACAACACGGCCACAGATGCAAAGGAAGAAGGCCTCTCTATGGCCCTAACAACAACAACGCTTCAGTGCAAGTATTATCAATGTTTGGCTTAGAATTTAATGTCTACAAGGCCTCCCTCTAAAGCGAAGGAGAGACCCTCACAAACAAAGGAAGAAAAGATAAGTCGAGGAAGAAGAGCACTGTTTCTAGGGCTAGAAACAGTCACACATGCAAAAAGAAGAGGACAAATCTGCAGCTGGTAAACAGTCCATAACTCATCATTGTTTGGGTAAGAAACTCAAGCCTACAAGGACTCCCAACCCTAGTAAAGGAGCCTATCTCTCTAACAAAGGTGGAAGGACCCTAATTCACTAAGGGTACCTTCCACACATAAGAAAACTAAGGCAGTAGAACAGCAGTACAAAGAAGGAGGACGAAGTGTCCAAGGAAGTGCCAGAAGAAGTGGCAGGGTATATGGTGTAGAAAGGAGTGAGGTCTTGACTTGTGCTTAGAGGATCTCTTAGTCAGGGGTCTAGGGTTTGGCATTAATCAATAGAAGCTTTAATAAGAGAAATTCACTAAAGGGTTTTCCTCTCAAGAGTAGGGAGGTTTTAGCCCTGGTGGAGAGCCAACATCTTGTGTTCTTGTTTTTGTGTTTTGGTAGCAGTTTGATGAAGTACACACATAATCACTAATAATAAGAAGAAGAATAATAAGCTAACAAGAAAAGTAAAAAGACTCCACAAATTGTTATCAAGTAACGAAGAATCACAGTACACTACTTTGCCCTAGATTCTTCAACACATGCAAGATTATATATATATATATATATATATATATATATATATATTATAATATATATATATATATATATATATATATATAATATATATTGCAAATTCAATGATGAAAAAATCAATAATATATTGAATCAATGATCAATTGTTGACATCCAATTAGTCTTTAGCCTCTCAATTTCTCTGATTGTTCGGTAGGTCACAAGAAATTGTCCCAATTTGGATGTTGAGGCCTACTTTTTGCAAATTTCTTCAACCATGTAATAAGCTTGAAACCAAATTGATTCCTAGAATGAATTGAATAAAATATTGTCATTCTTAAATCATATAAGTGTTCCATCAATGTCATCAAAATAAATGAGCAAATTTTTCACAAATGATTTTCCACCATTCTTATTCTCAATGTAGGTCTCTAATACATACCTTTTAACATGGGTGTGCAAAATGAGAAACAAAACCAAATGTTGGCCTAAATAATGACCTTAATTGCCAACATCATATAGTTGAGTTTCATCCAAGGTTACTTCCCTATTATCAATGGAGGTTGGTTCTCACCAGAAGCAACAAAGGGGTTTGCGATACTCTCTTCATTGGTGTCTTGACCAACATGGGTATATCTTAACTTTGTATCTATTAAGTGTTGAGAGGGATAAAAAACAATTGGAATGGAAATTTTTATGTGCTTAGAAAATCCCAAGTGAAAAAGGATCCATGTGCGTGTGTATTAATTCTTGGTATCATGTAGATAACAATTAATACCATGATAAAATTATCTAGATTTTGTCATCTTCCAACAATTGATATAATCCCATTTTCATACTGTTATTTATATATATGTGAATATTTGTGAATAATTATTATTTAAAGCATATTAGATTTATTATTATTATTATATATTTACTTTTGCATAACATATTATATTCAACAAATATACACTTTCATTAATGTTACAAACAAATGAAATGAACAGTATAATCTAGAATGCACTTTGCTTCTCTTGGTGCAACAAGTAACAAAGGGGAAAGGCACAAAAAAATTCCTTAAAAATTAATAACATATGTACTCAAGACAATGTGCTCCATTGATCAAAATCTAACTGTGGAAGCTTGAAATGTCCAAAACTAAGTCTCACAAATTTAAGACGATGGATGTGTGAAGTCATTTTCTTATCTTTGACAACACAATATTATTGAAAAAAATGGAGTTGCAAATGCAAGTAATTGTATATGGAAATATATAACTTGAGATTTATATTTATGACTACAAAGTCTTCTAAGACCAAAAGAGGTAATGTACGAGTTGAAATAACATTAATATAATTAGAATCTATGTAGGATGTGAAAATTCCATCTATCACAGTAACTGGAAATTATTTTCCTAATTGTTAATTTATTTAACAATTTATCTGCTACGGAAAATATCAAATAATTGACACTGTGATTTTCACCAATAAACCATGGAAGAAAAATAGCGCTGGAAATTGAGAAATTCCAGCACACACACATTAAATAGGACACAATTATTTTTGGACAAAGGTCCCCGAAAAAATCCAACTTGGGAAAACCAATGCAACCACTGAGGGTTTTATATTATTATGCAAAAGTGAAATTATCTGAGTACAATCTGGATATCGAAACTGGCAATCCTGCAGAGAAAAATACTGGAAAAAAACATCTTGAGGGAAATATCCCCCACTTTGTGTAGAGCCCTAACTGTGCAATTTTAACCACACAATGTAAAGCCCTAATTGTGTAATTGTAACATTACAATAAATGAAACTTAAAATTTAAATATAGGAGAATACCTTGAAATCAGTTGAAGGTGTTTTAGACTGTGGTTGTTCCCACTATTGCAGCTACCAAATCACCCTTTTCCTCCTAGCCTATCTGGGGTCTACCTGTATGGTCCCCAAATCCAGAAGACAAATCTTCTGACCCCTGTGCCCAAAATTCCAAGAAAAAATACTCAAATATCAAATTTCTCTCTACAAACTCACCCTGTTCCTCTGTCTATTACTTCTCATTCTAACCTCCATTGTCTTTCCTTCACTGTGAGACTCTTAAAATCCTCCCCCCCCTGAGAACCCCTTTCATATATTTATATCTGCTAAGGTCATTTCTCATTCAGACCTCTCTTCACCACTTTCTAATAAAATATTGTTCCAAAATGGCAAGCAGTCACTGCCGTTCTTTTCCATTTATAATAATGTTTTCACTCTATTATAGAATTCCTTTATGATTTTATGGCATGCTCACTTTTGATTACTTAATGTATTATAATTCCTTTGTATATTATATAATGCCCTTGCTATTTTGAGTTTATATTATAATTCTCTTTTATTTGCATAAGCCATTACTTTTACTTTTCTTTGAGAAACATACCAGTTATATTATGATGGTGGTATATATAACAAGTACCTCACAATATATTCATTATATTCTGGTGAATTAGATATTTACTCAGTACTTCAATAATTAATTTATTACCTTATACTTGGACTTTTCATAATTAGTTAGTACGTATATTAGTAGAGTACATGTGATGCATGCATATGCAACTATCATATGCATGTTAATATTCCTATGTTCCTTGTAATTCGATGGGTCGTTACACTCTGAGCAATCCTGACACTCGACTACCACTGAAAATCAAGTCATCTAATTGGGCTTGCGGAGGTTGTGCGTCAACCTGAGGCTGCCTACCACACGTCCTGCCAGATCGTTTGCTAGCCATATCGCCTGTTGCTGACTGGGAAAACACTTCTCCGACACTCAAGAACTTCTGCCTGGCCTCTAGAACTGAAAACGTCTTCCTTCCTCAACAAATCAAATTTCCCACTGAAGCTTCTACATTGGGACTGCATAGCCTCTGGAGAAATCCCGACGTCTCTACGAATGCACTCGACAGACCTGGAAATCTTCCTCCGACTTCATTGTCTTTGCCCCTCACTGTTTATTTTTCTCTACTAAATCTCAAATTCTTCCAGCGTTATTGGCTCTCTAAAAGTCAAACCCTCCAACGAAATCGAACTCCTTGTGGTTCTCACAAATGTATTCTCCATCTACCTATCGACAACTTCTTATAATCCTCTATTCTGTTAGTTTTGTAGCATCAGATGTGTTCTAGCCATGGAATTTGGTGGAGAGGCTAGAATACATGAGATCTCCAAAACCCAGAAATCATTTCCGGAAATCCTGCCTAGAAGTGTCTCAATTAGATTATTAATCGTTTGTTAAATATTTCCTAAGTCTAAACTTATAAAATATGGTTAATTAATCAATGATTGAGATAAGGTGATAATCATCTAGAAGCCCACACTGATCGATTCAGAGATGATCCTAACCACTGATTAAGTTTTAATCTTGGCCATTGGTGCTCCAACAGAGGATTATAAGAGGAGGTCGATGTGGTGATAGAAAATACAATTGGGCAGTTTGATTTCTTGGCAAATCGATTTCCAGAGTAGTAGGAGTCAATTGTCGGAGACAGCTAAAGATCGAAGCAGTGTAAGGGGCGGAGACAATGAGGTTGGAGGAAATATTCCAGATCCAGTGAGTGCATTTACAGAGGCATAAGAGCCATAGAGAAGTTGACACAGGGGCTGCGCGGTAGCTACTAGAGGTAAGTCCAATTTATTGAGAGGGGTTGACGTCTTCAGTTTCAGATGCCAAGGAGGAGTCCCAGGGTGCCGAAGAAGCATATTTCTAGTTAGAACAACTTCATCAAAGAACAGTGAGAGGCTTAATGTCAAGCAGATTGCGTAGAGCAGGGCAGAAGCTGCCGTAGAGGGTCAGAGGGTTGAGTTTCTAAAGGCAAGTTGCATCAGGGTTTGCCTGTGGGGTGAGGAAATTCCTCACTAGATTTTTGTCAGTATTTTTCTCTGTAGGATTGCCGGATTTTCGACATCCAATTGTACTCAAAATTTCTCATTACTGCATAATAATAAAAATCCTCACTGTTGCACCAGTTTTCCCAAGTTAGGTTTTTCCGGGGACATTTGTCTAAAAATAATTGTGTTAATTTTATATGTGTGTGCTAGCATTTCTCAGCGTCCAACGTTCTATTTTTCCAAAAAAAATTATTTGTGTAGGTTGCAGTGTGTCTATTTCGATATTTGCCATAGCAGATAAATTGTTAATTAATTAACAATTAGGAGAAATAATATCAGTCGCTGCAATAGGGTTCTAGTTTGGAATTTTCACATATTGGAGCACCAACAGCCAATATTAGAACTTAATCAAGGGCCCATATTAATTCCTTGTCGATCCATGTGAGTTTTTAGAGAATTCTCACCTTATCTCAATTACTATTGATTAATTAACCATATTCCCTAAGTTTAGACTTAAGAAATATTTAAAAATAAGCTAATAATCTAATTGATCCATCTTTAGGTAAAATTCCATAAACAATTTCTGGATTTTGGAGATCTCATGTGTTTTAGCCTCTCCACAATGTTTTGAGAGTAGAACACCTCTGATGCTACAAAAACTAACATATGATACTACGTGAAGGAAAAACTTGCAAGAGGAAGAGAATGCCACAGAGAATGTGGAAATTGCAAGAGAATAAACCCGATTACTCAGGTGGTCAACTTGTGATTGGAAACCACAAGAGACACTATGATTCCAATGCATTTCATGTTGAGGAAGCAGGAAAACAAATGTTGCAAGAGGCACATGGATATAAGAAAGTAACATAATGGAAAATAATTCATTCAAGTAGAATATGAGTCATCAATAAAGAATGCAACATAGATGATTATAGATCTTCCTCTAGGTAGGAATTCAATGAGATGTAAGAGGGGTTTCAAGGGAAAATATAAGTGAGATGAATTGACTAATCAATACAAGGCATGATCGGTGATAAAAGAGTAAATGTAAGCTGAGGGCGTGGACTAACCAAAAACAATGTACCATAATGTGAACTTTAACTATAATGTTATTGTTAATCAGAACTACATTAGATTTATATATATGCTAGCTTGATGTGGAAACAAATTTCTTGAATTGATGGTTAGAGAATATTTACATTTAATAAACAAAAAGATATGAGAAACACTAGCAATAAGCACATCATGTGCAAATTACAAAAAGTGTTCTACAAGCTAAAGCAATGCTCTCAAGTATAGTACTAATGCCTCCATGGATACCTTGTTAATGAAGATTTGATGATGCTTGAATATTTCAAGTCCTAATTTGGAAAAGCTACTAATCATATATCATGGCAAAAACCATTGCTACTTGGGCATTCAAGTACTAAGAACAAAAAGGAATATGTGATTTCATTTGAGTCAAAGGATGTATAGAAGGTATGCTTTGGAGATTCAAGATGTATGGATGCAAGCTTTTGAATACACTAATGGAAATCAACCAAAAGCTGCCAAATATTGTGCATGAACAGCAGTAAGGTAATGACAAAGCCTCATGTATCCATTGATTTGCACAAGCCCTAATATTGCATATGTTGTCAATGACGTTAGTGAACACTCAAGTAAACATGGATAGCAGCAAGTTGGCAAGTGATGTGGATGAAACTAGATCCACATTAGGCTATTGTTTCATGTTGGCTAAGGAAACCATCTCATTAGTCAAAAAGAAGCAACCTACTACTTCTCTTTCAAGTGTAGAATCAAAGCACGTGGTATATTACCATGCAAACTAAGAGTTGGTATGATTGAGAAAGTTGTTCAAGGATGTTAGAGTGAATCAATTAGGTCCCACAGTTCTAAGGTGTGACAATCAAAGTTGCAAATTTGCATTATCAAAAAAACCTACATTTTATTAAAGGGAAAATGGCATTGAGGTAAGATATTACTTTGTTTATGTGCAGGTGAAAGAAACAATGTCCATATAGAGTTATATAAGACCAAATAGATGGTTACTAATGCATAACAAGGGTTCTATTGTGAGACAAGATTGAACATTCCAAAGATGGCTTCAAAGTGAACCCAAATGCTAGTTAAGTTTATATAAGTGTTAGATTCAATATTGCAACATGAAGTTTAAACATTTATGTTAAGTAGTAGTGTCATTGTTACATTAATTGTTAAGCTTATGTGTAGATCATAGTTTTGGCTACTTGCAAGGTTGTATGATTTTATTTATCATGGTTATGATAGTTTATTTTGTGCCCATCAAATGTTTTGGCCTATAGGTTTTGTGTCAACTAATTGTTTTGGCCAATAAATTCAAACCATAATTGGAATTAGTTGTCCTACACAGTGACAAATAAGAGAGTACTCATAGCATATGCATAACAAAGTAATCACATATAATATTTAATGATTTTATGCCTCTAGTTCCTCGTTATGTATGTGTGCTCTTTGTTTGCTCTTTGTTCTCTTTTCTTAACGCATGCCATCAATGATGTTAAACACTTTTTAAATCTTTCCCATTTTGAACTGAAATGTTTTTTCATTGTCATAAACACCCATGCTATTTTTCAAATTATTATATTGTATTAGAAATGTATTTGATTATATGTAAGCATGTTTTTCCATATCTCTTTTGGAGATATCACCATTGAACAAAATCATAAAATTCTATTGGAAAATGTTTCCTTTTTATTCCCGAACTATATGAATTACAATTGACTTGCTTTTCAGTTAGTAATTCAATTAATTTACTACTACACGAGAGTGATCATCTATCTTATATATTTAACTGTAAATATCATTTGGTTGTTAAATTTGTCACAGCCAAAGATATTTTCATGAGAGAACTTCACCTCATAAGCCAACTCTTCTATGGAACACCATTGAAAAAAAAATATATATATATATAATATGGGAAACTCATAAAAGGAATGTTGTTTTCTTACCGACAGAATAAGTAAACATAGATGATTGAGATTGCCTAATAGTCCAATGGAAGTTCCCATTCATCCTGGGCCTTAGATTCTCTAATTGTTGACCTTTTACCAAAACCCTTATTTGACTTACTTTTCCTAGATAATAGCTTCAACTCATTTTCAAGTTCGTCATCCATTCTATTGTGCCGTGCATAATTCCTGGACTTGAAACTTGATTTCCTTACCATAGCATCATTCCAAGCATTTGCATGCATAGTTGGAGCCTCCCAAAGACCCTACAACAAACATGAAAAATATTTAATATCCATTGCTACGGAGTTGGTTATAAAGTGTGGCTCTACATATCAGAAGCAACATTCATTTCATTTCAACGTCTGATCATTGTTTGGCAGAGTTCATTCCTTTCTCACCTATGCTTGGGATTCCAACATAGATGGGTTTCATGTTGTGTAGAGCAAACATCGCAGGTGTTAGCAAAGCAACTCGAAAGATTGTAGTTTTATTCAAGCAAATTTCCCTAAATATTTTCATTCTATATCAGGCTATTACTATATTTTCTTTAAGGTTGCCATTCCATATCAAGCTATTTATATAGATTATTTAAATTTTTAAAACTGAAGTTATTTAGGATGTGATTTTCACTTGATGTGATATTAGTAATAATCTCAGTTACAAGGGAATGAGGGTAGCTATTGTTTTCCATGTAGCTATTTTGTTTCAAATCTTTAACAGAAATAGCCTCAAAGTAAAAATTTAAGGTATGCCCCATTTTATACCAAAATAAAATTAGTCTTCTGAAAAAGAATAAACCTAGCACAATGTATATTAAAAATAAGATAAATAAATTATTTCATTAAAGTTCCATATTCATATTGCCCACGCTTTAAAGCTATTAAAAATATCAAGGTAATATGAATCCTTAAATGCAGATCATGTTTTCTTGTCCTTTTTATTTGCTTCAAACCTCATCCACCATAGAAAACGCTCTTTGAATTCTGCCTTGTTGCTAGCTTTATCTTAGGGAAAATATATAAAGTCATTCTAAATCATAATCAACAATAGTAATTCATCCTCCTAGGGAAAAATATAAAATCATTCTGAATCAAAATCAATAATAGTAATTCATCCTCACGGATACCGTTGAGAAAAAATATTTGAAGACAACAGGAGATGGGATGCAGTCAAGTCCATCTTAATGAGCATATAGGAGAATACTCATAGAAGGAATGAACAGGAAAATCATGGAGAAGAAACCAACAACTTGGAGACCATTTCCCATTCTAATTCACCTATGGATGTCTAAAAACATCACTTTGGATATAATATCATGACTAAGTACATCCTATCCGAATATGGCATTTATTATCCAAGTCCTGCAGACCTCATGAACCATCCCTGTCATCAGTGATTCCCAGCAGTAAAAGGATGAGCTATATACAATACAACCAAGCAAGGACCAATTGTGGAAGACAGAAGACAGTATGTAAGTCGTCTCCTTTTGTCAATAGGATAATATTTGGAAAATCTTAGCAGCAGAATGTCCATGTTTACAGTTAAAATCCATCAGCATTCTAGTGATTAGTAGATTATGTTATAATCTTAATATAGATTATGATAGATATAAACCCAATCCTCTTTTGATCAAGTCCATAATCCCTGGACAGGATCAATGTGTGAAATAGAAGCATACTTTTGACTATCAGTCCACATAGGAACCCATAAGGAGGTTAAAGATGTCTGCGGAATCTGTTAGGCTATCCAAATATTTCATCTATTTAACATAAGTACCAAGAATCCAGTGCTTCCATTAGCATAACGTTTCCTTAATTTTATCCTTGGGGATAACATAAATACCAACTATAACTTATAAAATAATAATAATAATAATGTCTAATGAATCCAGTCATTTCATTAGGATAACATTTCCTTAATTTTCTCCTTGGTTATTATACCCTTGTTCATCCACACATTCTCTTATTATAACTTTTTTTCTGTTGTATTATATTGATGTATTATGGGCCTTCTCTAAGCAACCTTTTAAATTCTGAATTATTGACTTTCCCCATTCTTATTATAACTTTCTTTCTGTGTTATTATATTATCCTATTATGGGCCTTTTCTAAGCAACCTTTTAAACTCTGATCATTGACTTTATCTATTTTGAGTGATGCTTATTGAGGAAATTGTCTGATAAGACCCATCCCTCCAGTTGTAACTTTTGTAGAATACAAATTCCTAATTCGTCTATTTTACGTGATTTTTAACAAGCAAATTATTACTATCTAGTGTAACCCAGTCTTAAAAAAATTCTTGATTTTTTCCATGGATATTATATATTTCTTTGTCATTGTGCAAATATTTACACATTGTCTCATTATAACTTTCTTTCTGTTTTATCATATTATCCAATTACGGGCCTTCACCAAGCAACTTTTTAAACTCCGAATTATTGACTTTAGCCATTGTTACTGATGCTTAACGAGTAAATTATCAGTGTCTGACCTTTAGTTGTAACTTTTGTGATAAACAAATAACTAACTTTGTTAATTGTCCATTATTTTTAGCAAATTTTTTTTTATCAATACTATACAATGTAACCCAATCTTATAGCCTCACAAACCATAAAAATAAGTAAATGAGTTGTTAAAATTGGCAACTAGGGCCGAAATCCACTTTGGACAGCTCATTTGATGGAGATGATGATTGCATTGAATTCCTCTTTTTGAGAGGACCAAAATCGACCTAAAGATCATCAAATTTGGACAAGGGAAAGTATATTTTTGAATTTTGAGCCCACATGTGCATATTTGATTATGTCGGCCCTTAAGAAAATTGGACACCCTTGGAAGGCTATAAATACAAGTGACCTCTACCTCATTTGGACATCATTATGGATCATTCTTCTATTCTCTTTCTTATTTTTGGCTCTCATAGGTCTAAGACATGTTCACTGAGAAATGAGTTTGCTCGAAGGTGAAATTGCAGCGTCTGAAGCTCACACGTATTTTTCTAGGGTTTTGTTTCTCAATCGCAGGGTTACCAGAGGACAGATTCGACTGGTCGTTGGCTTGCAAGCTCAAGGAAGCGGCAGAAAGCTCCCAGTCGCTCGCATGCCCACTTCCTCCGTACCACTGGGACCTAAAATTGTACTTTTCTATTGAAAAAAGTTTTCACTCGTTGACCGCAATGTTCAGTTGTTGACAGCACACAGTTATAGTTCATTACAAGCTTCTGAATCAGGGTTTTTGAGTATGAGCATGGTTGAGTTCATCTCATGGATATTGTTTAGTTGATTTTTGCTAGATAGTTGTATGGATGAAGATATGGATCATTGTACTCTCTTTTGTTGAATCATTCAATGACAATCTAATAAGAAGAATTTGAAAGAGTTTTCCCCATAGTGAGTTTTGCCCTGGTCTTCGACCAATCCTGTTGTCTCTATATGTGAATGTTTTTTTTCTATTGTTCCCTTATGTTCCGCTATATTGATGATGATGATGATATTTTTCTTTCAACATAGTTGCATATATCACTGAATAATGATGTAAATATGAATAATGTTATGATGTTGTGGGGTGAATTTAATGTGTAAATGAATAAATGCAATTATCGAAGCAAAAAACAATATAGCCCTAAGAAAAATTAACATGATTTTGGAGTTGCGCTGAAGAAAAGTTATTGAAGATCACCCCTATGAAGACATCTTTGATAGAAGCATGAGAACATGGAGAAGACCTAAAAGAATTCTAGGGTTTGAAGGAAATCCTAGGCAATTTGTGTATTAGGGTTTGATGGATATTATGAGGTTAGGGTTTGAGAGAAACCCTGGATTATGGCAAAGACTTGAGATATGAAATCTAGAAACCCTAGCATGGTCAATGTGAAGATGCTCAAGCACTTGTGACAGATTTGATGAAGCCCTAGATAGGATAGTCTCTATTAGGCTTGGTTGCTGATAAAGTTGGTGGAAATATTGAAGGACAATGGACAGTGAAGGCTCTTGAAGGCTGGTTCAAGAAGGAGATGATCAACTCTCATGGAAGATAAGTATTTTTCAATTTATGGTGCTCCTTTATGTCTTTACTTTTGTTTAGGCTTATTGATCTGATTATTGTTTTGATTATTACTTATACTTCCTGCATGTATATATGAGTATTTGGATACCTCTAACTTCTTGATGAAATGTGATAAGTGGATCCTTCTTGAGGATCATCTGAGATGCAGGAAAAGATGTCTAGTGCAGGAAGAGAAGAGCTATAGTTGTCCATGACAGCTACAATTGTCCATGACAAAGATGTTGACAAAGTGCTCCCAATGTCAAATAAGAAGGTGCACAGGTATCTGAATACTACAAGGTATGTATGGTGTATTGTTTCAATGTTACTTCTCAATTGCAATAATGGATGGCAAGGTAAGCCCTAAGATATGATGAGTATATCACCTTCATAAATGGCTCATGTATGCATATGAAAGTAAGTTTGATTCATGGTACTTATGATGAGATGGTGCACTTGGTATTGGACAAGTATCTTACATTCTATTAAGTCATGATAAAGCTACTTGGAAACATTGATTTTTGATATATTGGTATACTTGACATTTGGCAAAGCATCTCACATCTTCGACATGATGGATTTCATAAGAGGGCTAGCTCACTATTTTTGTCATATAGTAGTTTGATTCAATTATTAATGAATGTGATAAGCATGGTAACCATGACAATAGAAGTGAAACAATGAGATTGATATTCATGATCTTCTTGTTGACCGTGGTTGGGTTTTGATGAGTTTAGTAATTATGACATATGGTAAAATTGAATGATCAGACTTAATGAAAGTACTATTGTGTTCATGATCCTTGAAGTATGATGTTACACCTGTTTGTTGCCCTAATCATAAGACTAACTTTTGATGAAAGTTTGATGCCATGTTCATATATGATGATGAAGTAGCTCAAACTGACATGTTATGACCATGATGGATATATGTTTTAGAACCCAATATAGTTCAATTCCACGATCTAACAGTTTTGTTGATGCATTATGATAGACAAATTAATGACATGAATAATAATGGCTGAACGGGTTGCTCATTCAGAGGGAGAATCTCTCCATAAGATCCCTACACCTATTATCATTTGCATTATATGTATAGAAGATTCTTCATTGTTGAAGTAAGATTTATGGAATTGAATAGACAAATCTCTGATATTGTTGGTCTGCAACAAAGTTCTAGTCTAAGAAGGAAGAATTTTCCCTACTCTAAGATTCAACCGCATAGAAGGAAGCCTAAGGGTGTGACTGTAGCCTCTCAACTGTATGGAAGAAGGCCTGTGAGTGCAGTTATACCTGTAGAACACAAAAGTGAAGCTTTGTGCATGAAATCAGAGGTTCATTTGAAGGATGATAATCCTACAGACATGGAGCTGACAACTAAAAGTTCTTGTTGATGGTGTTGGACCCACCAACATGTCATGGGATCTCCCCGGTAAGAAGTCCCAACTAGACCTCAGACCATTTGGAGTAGGAGTCCCAGCAATGGGTAGTACGATATCGCCTTGACTGCGGTTGCGCGCAGAGGTAAGTAAGATGTCCTTGTTGGTAGCAAGGGTGTGACCTTGCAGCAAGTCAAGGAAGGTGCATGAAAGGCTCTAACACACGAAAGGAGGGAAGAGTGTGCCCCTTAGAAACCTGTGATAGCACGCAGCTTGAAAGGGAACACACTAGCAGAAAGACATCACGACATGGAAAGCAGGATAGCCGATGATCCAAAGTGATGGATTATATTAACAACACGCTTTGATAAGATTCATACAAACACATACAGAATAGTCCATACATACATGCATAAATTACAGCTACATACATCACTAAAGTAACCAGGATAGCCGAACTACAATAACAACATATGCATGAAATGTGTTGACTCTGTTATATTAAAAGAGTGAAAGATCCAATCAAACATACAACCATGACTTCCACTAGCCTCGATAGCAGAACATTACAATCACTGCCGCCTACTCCTCCAAAGAGTTGTACTAGCTATGCACTATGGAGAAGCCAAGGCTTGTTACAATACACTCCAAGCTTTCTCTAAGTTACACCTATAGGAAACTTGGCTCCCAAAAGCCTGTACACTGAGTTATGAGGTTCTATAAATAGCAAAGGGTGGAGTGACCCTTGACATTCCCCTTTGTGACACTTCACCTACTCTCACGACTCTTCAACTACTACAGGACTGTTACATTCTACTATTGACACTTGGTCTTTCACTTTTACAACATGTTTACATTACAATCTGCACATGTACCCATGTGAGACAAAAATAGGCTTGAGTAAGCCATGCAAGACATCACTAAGACTCAAAAAGTTGTGGGAAGACTAACTCTTCGACATCCTCGTGATGATTGACGGTGGCAAACTGATGCCAAGCTTGGTAGTCTTTTATGGTGTCCACGTACTCTGTGGTGACATCCTTCTAAAAACGAACACTTGCCTCCGTTGCATTCGGGTACACTGGTTTGGCACCTCTGTCCAACTCGTCAGATAACATGTGCATCATAGTCTTGAGTGCAATCGAACTAGCAACATACTCATGCATAGTGTCTGCGCTCATCTGCAAGTCTGCGTTGGTGGCTATGTGCATCAACTGATCAAAGTACATGTCCAGCTCTAGTCGGACTTCTTTCTTTGTCTTTTCCTCGGTGAGTGTGCCAATGGATGGGATCGCATGCATGCGCACAATGACATCCATGCTCCTGAACACCCGTACATGTAAAGCCTGTAAGCTGGTGATGAGTTGTTGGAGTTCCTCATAGTTCTAGATTTGACTTCGAATGCATGCCTTCAACTCTACTGCCTTTGGCTTCGTCACCTTTGGCAAGCGCAATGGGGTTCCCTTGTACCTCATTGTCTATATTTGCATGTGATCGACAGTAGTGTGTAGATCTAACGAGATGCGTGCTCTCCTAGCACAACGTTGTTGCCAACCATTGAGATGGACCACTAACTTATGCACGTTGACGAACCTGAAGTACAACTTCCGCATGACTGTCTCGAGAGACGATACTTCATCTAGTATCGCTCTCCTCAACTCTGCTCCGGCAAATGCTGTAACCTGATCTCCTCCCTGCTTGGCCACTTGTAGCTCCCTAGCCATGCGCTTGTTCTCAGCTATCAAGAATCTAACGCTCGAGCTCATGGCTTTGGCATATGCTTTGGTAGCATCAGCCAAAGCCGTTGGATGTTTGCGCACATCGGACACGATCACTCACTCTTCAAACTGCGCAGGAGATACATGGACATCTGGAGTAGGAACTTTGCATGACTGCACAACTTTGTGTTGTGACTCGTCGAAAGATATGTTGTGCATCTTCGCTTCCAGATTGTCTTCAAGGATTTATGTGTCTCCTGAGGCATGAGGTCAATATCCTGATTTCACTCTAGTTGAACCATATCTATGTCCATCTGCTCTAGCATCTGTTCAATCTCCTGAGCAAAGCCTTGCTCATGCGACTCCTCACCCTGTCTGCTATGTGCCAGCTACTCAAATGAGTCAATAACTTGTATGGGTGCAGTTTCATCAATATGTGCATGCTACACCTCCTACTATTCATGTTCCTGTTGTGCTTCCTTCTCTCTTTTACGCAACTCTTTCTCATCCTTGAGTTGTTGATTCAACACCTGCAACTCCATTTTTGCTTCCTCCAGCTTTTGTTTCTCCCTCTACCTTTGCGCGATCCTCCTGTCATGTTGTCGTCTCTTAGCCTCAATCTCCAAAGCTGCTCTCAACACAAGTGGGTCTACTTTGAAATTGCAGCTTTGCTCCGCCTTTGCGCTATCTGCAACCTTCCTCTTGCCTTTGTCAAACGCAGATCTGTTGCGCTCTGCTGCTGCTGATGATGCTGCTCTCTGAGATGTTGTTGCCTTCTGCTTTGCCAACCACTCTACAACTATTCTGACTGGTTCATTGAGCCTGGAGAAGTTGTAACAATATCTCCATGAGTCTTCCTCGGGCCAATGACAAGCCTCGTGGATCCAAGGATGATACACTCTTGCACAATGATCCTTCACAAAGAAATGCGGGTCATACGAATTGAAACTTCTGGTGCCGAAGACGAACCTCTTGAATTCCTCTGTCTCGGCCTCAGCATGGTTGAGATTCTGGATCTCATACAACACGATCTGCAAAGGAAGAGCGAGCCAAGGTGCCTTCTTCTTCCTATGCAGTTTAGCTGACAACCCTGTCAAGATATGATATGACACTTCTTGCATGACCAGCGTATCCATGGAAAACTTCAGTAAAACATGTGGATCCTTCTCTGCGTTGTACATCCATATGAAGGTGCCAAGGGGTGAGGCATACCAATCTGTTATGTCAATCAATGCCTCGATTGTTGCCTGCGACATGCAAGGCGGATCCTGCTCAAAGATGATTCTGTATACCGGGGTGACGAAGTGGTCTGATAGTTGTATGATAACTCCACGGAAGCTACATTTGGAGAACCTGCAATAAGAGTGCATAAAGGTTTCCGAAGGTGTCCATCCCCAACCCAAGCCTGGGAACTGCTAACAGGCACAGATTGCATCAAGTATGTAATGTAAGAACCGATAAACAGATGTACAGAAAATAGTAAGGAGTTTAAAGCATGAACCTGTAACATTTTCGACGGACTTGACAAAATCAATTAACGGGACTGTTGAGGTACCGACTTGAACTACTGCAGTTGAAGATGCCTCCGACTATGCTGCTACAATTACCGAGAGACCGAATCCACCCAGCCAGACTGAGCAGAGCTTGGCTGCTCAATCCAGTAAGCTTCTTAATAGAAGCTCACTGTACCCCCATGCCCAGAACCTCAGAACGCTCAAGCTCTTCCAATGGCTGATTCCCTTGCCTTCCGAATTCTTCCTCCTGGTTTTTCTCCATCCCCTGCTCAATCCCTGTCCTACGGTCTTTATCCTCTGGTTTGGCAATGGCTGCCCTCCCACCTGCAGCCACCGCTCACCCTGCTAATGCCACACCTCCGCCTACGAATCCCCTCCTGGTCTCCATTCAGGTCGTGATCAATACCCTTTATGTTTTTTGAACCATATGATATTTATAAATCGTTCTTTTAATATGACATTACATATGTACCATTAGAACATTAGAACATTATATATATTTTAACACAACACAAAGTTTTATTTATATTTATTTTAATATAACATTTAGAACTTTATACTTGGATATTTTTTTAATTAATTATTTATATTAATACTTAACCTTTATTTTATTTTATTAATATGATTTTTATCAATATTCTGGAGCATATAATATATATATAGTCCTCTTTGATCTAACCATACATTACGCAATATTGATGAATGAGTAGAACTTCTTTTCCCAGAAGGGTCATGGTATTTAGCACTTATAATCAATTTAGTATAAAATACTAGTGCGGTGTATGCGACACATGCATATGTAGCTATCAGATGCATGTATCGTGTACCTACTATTATGCTTGCATTCTTTGTATTTATAGATGGGTCGTTACATGTACGCGGACATGAAAAGCTTCGCTTGCGGACCCTTGGGCGGGTGTCGGGCTTTTGTTACATGTTCCTTCAACCAGAGAGCCAACATGTCGAACCATTTGAAAGGTCTCCCTTCGTTCACCAATTGATCCAACACAATCACCCAACTCTACGGGAAGGTCTCTATACTCTCTTGGCCGTATAAGCGACATGCGAAGATGACCAAGAGTTTATATGCCTTCTGCAATAATATCCTTATCTTGTACACTTGGTTAGGTGTTGTCCTGAACTTAGACGGCTCTTTCACCCAGCTCTTCAAGATGTCTCTTGAGTTTGCACTGTTGTTGGGTCTAGTGAAGGGTGTATCCATCGTGATCATCAGCTGTGGCAAGTGATACATCTCCTGAAAGTCCTTTGCCCTGAAGGTAGCAAGTTTTGTTCCACTGATACTGCTCAACACCATTCTCTCTGGATCAGTATGCGAAACAATCCAGTGGATCATGTCTACGCATGGAAATGTGGGATACCTGCATGCAATCTGGTACAAGCCAAACTTGTGTATGTTGACATAGACCCTGTGGTCTTCCAGATTCTCCTCAAACGTGCCTGAAAAGGTGTCATTGATGTCCTACCATTTCATCTTGATCTCCTTGTCTATGAACAGCTTAGTGTCTTCATAGATGGGCAAGCTCATAGACACCTGCTCAATTACATCTCCAGTTGCATTCTCAACGGTGTCCTTTGACCCTGCTCTCTTGGAAGCCATTGTACCTGCATTGTTGAGAGACGGACAAACATTTGTGATACTTGGAGACAAAGCAACTCTCATGGCAAGCACAATGTCAGTTGAAAACCACAAGCAACTTGAGGATTGACATGCAACACACTTGGGTGACTGACTAGAAGGTTTGCGCAATTTTCACTAAGAGGCTGGGAGATTGACTGTCAAAACTGCGTAGAACATAGCTTGGATTGTCAGGGAGCTGACTGACTGCTAAAAATGCGCAGAGCACAGTCCAGCTTGGCATGTTGAGGACTGAAACTGCGCAATGCGCAGTTTTAGTCAGCAATGACTGCAATCCAGTCAATTGCATCTGCGCAATTTCGAGGGCCAGCGAGCACTGCCTCTTAGAATTGCGCAGAGCAAGCCTGGAGGCTAGTGTTGGGCAATCTCTGCGCAAAGGAAGGCAGAGCCTTCACTCTCAGATTTGCACAGTGCAAGCCAGGCAAGGCAAGGGGCCAAGGTAGCCCAGACCCGCTGATGGGCGATTAAAAACATGTAAAGGCTAAATGCATGGCGAAGCTAAGTGCAGACAAGAGTAAATGATCATGCATGCAAACAGTGAGTGCAAGATTCGGAAAATGGGAAAATAATTGTGTGAATCAAGTCGCCACAACGACAACCGTCAGTGCAAAAATAGTGTCATGCATGCAACGACAGTGAGATGCAATGAAAAACTGAAATAGTGCTTCTACAAGCTAACATGCATTAAAACGACAGCAAGCATTCAACAAAACCAAGCAAACAACACTCACACAAACCGAAATCCAAAAAGTTGCAGCAAAAGACATGAAAAGCAGACTTACCTGAAAAAAGTTGAGTTGAGTGTGTTGAATGTTCCTAGATGCGATGTGGGATACCAGAGCTCCAAGATCGAAGTGAGGAATGAGCTCTGAAGCGTCAAATAAATAGTTTTGATAATATCGAGGCTTATGATGGGCATGCCACAAATCTAGGAAAAAGCGACACTTGACAGGAGGTTTCTAAAACGGCTTTTGCCTGTAACCTCCAGCTGCTAAAAATGGATCCCTAAAATCTAGGGATGCTTTTTTCTTTTTTGCATTTTTATTTTTCGAGAAAAGCAACCCATGCATGCAAATAAAGATTGGTCAGTCCTGGAGGGAACCAGTCAACTTGGGAGCACATGCAATGGTCTGCAAGCCTGGGAGTGACCTTTGTGCAGTTTCTACGCTGAGTTGGTCTAGCTGCCCCTCAAGCTCTACGCAATTTCTAGGCTGAAGCCCTGGCTGTCAGCCAGAACTACACAATTTTTTAGAGCAAGCCTAGTGATGGGTTGCTCTACGCAATTTCCAAAGGGAAGGTTCCCTGCTTGCTCTGTGCATTTCTGGAGAGCAGTGGGCTGCCTAGATGGTTTGCGCAATTCTGGAGAGGAAGGTTGGTTTCCCTCTAGTTCTGCGCAATTTTCCAAGTGAACACAACAACCAAAAAATGACCAAGGTCTGGAATGTCAGCTTATGGGTGGAAGGCAAACAAGCTAGCAAACACAAGTTGATAAGCCACTGAAACTCAACTAAATCATAAGTACTTGTCAGTGCAAGACATGCTACTAAGGATGGTTGGTAGGAAGGCTCCAAAACGAAGCTAAGGTAAAATTTTGGAGGGTCGTTGTAGCTGCTACAACACTTGGCGACACACTGGCAGAACTCCAGCTCTTTGAAAGGACGTTGTTTCGTGAAAAGCAAGTCTAACTCCTCTGAAAGTATTGTTCGATTCTCTGATCATCTTGGTTTCCACACTAGCTTGATTGAAAGATGTAGCACCTGCCATGCTCTTGATCGATCAACACACATTCCAAGCCAAGTCAACACAGTTGTTTCGAATGGGGATGAGGGGTGCATTGGTACACAGGCAATATCATTGTCATAGTTTAAGTTTCATCTCTGGTGTTGCGCTGCTGCCAGCAGGCTTGGACAGTACCTCAGTGGAGTACCGCAGAAACACGAGCATTGCTCCGCTGCCTGCGAGCCTCATTAGTACCCCGACGGAGTTACTTGCGTCACCTCTCTACATAGGAAGCCTTTCTCTTCTTTCGCCTTTTTCATTTTTTCAAAAATTTTCACATTTTCATTTTTCATTTTTTCAAGAACTCTGCATACTTGTTAAGGTTTTCCCCCTCAACTTACTCGATTTGAGTGGGCTTACAAGGATTAACCCAAAAGAACTGATTAGAGTAGGCTATACTAGTTAGCGCACAAGCATTGTGTTTTCATCAATATTCACTTCGAATAGAATGTATTTTCCATTGGTGTATCATTGACTACAAACCACAAGTCCTGCATAAAGAGAGAGGGCAATAGATAACCAAGTATTGATAGTTGTACAAGTCCCTGTAATTTACCTTGCTTGTTTCGAGAGTCATACACGGTTTCTTGCAAAACTAACCTACGAACATAAACAAGCAAACAAAACAAAAAAGCAGAGGAGTAAATGCGAAAATGAAACAAGTAAGCAAAGCAAGCAGGAAAGCAAACAAACAAACAAAGCAAGAAAGCAAACATGCATGCAAGCAAACAAAACATAAAGAAAACACTACTCCTACTCCTAAGCTAACATGAAGCGATATTTCCAATGTAGCCATCGGCGCATTGGTCGACCCATGTTCGTGAAGGCATGGTTCGCAAACAGCATAGTCAGGCCAACTAGCAAACATGAAAGATATAAGAATGAAGACAAACACACTCTAAGTTTAAATGCGTCCACAGAAAAGAAATGAGTGAAAGCACACGACAAGTACTCTGTGGACTTACCATGGTGTTGTGATACACTGCGTGCAAATGTTAAGCATATGCACTCTCTTGACTGTGACATGCAAGCAAACATGAGAAAAATAAACAACTTACATCGTGCAAGTGTGCTTGTTGTGTAAGATTCCTCCAACACATGAGTAATGGGATCATGTGATTTGAGTGGAGGAAGTGCAATCTATGTGTTGGATAGGTCTTCAACGCATACAGATGAGTGATGAGGAGCCTTGGGTGTTTCAACAATTTCCTGATCGGAAATGAAACTAACCTTAGGACAACGAGGACCTGACATAACAATCATCTCGGGTTGAAGTGCCTTGACAGCCTGCGGGGTTTCAACTTCATCGACAGATAGATCATCATAAATAGGTGGCTTTGAAAGATCAACAGCGATAGAATCAACATCGTGATCACATACAAAAGTAAGTAGATCACGACAACTATGATCAGAAAAATCAATGGGTTTATCGACATCCTCATGACCTGATAAATCAAACAGAGAGGTAGATGAGAAACAAGAATGTTCACCCTCTACGTTTCCGAAAAGGCAAATGAAAAATCAAGTGGATTTTCAATGAAGAATTTGTCCTCTCTGCTATCAAATGATCTGACATCAGGTGTATTCTGCGAATGATCGAAAGTAGATGCATCTGTACGAGATAGAAGACTCACCAAAGATGTCAGGAAAGAGCGTAGTAGGTGCGAACAAAAGGAGGTCATCCTTCACCGCAGGTTGACGTTCAGATTCACAGTCATACTCATCATAAATGACAGCGCAGGTTGGTTGTGCAACATCAACTCCGTCGATGGCTTGATCCTCGTTCACAACGGGTGTAGAGTCTAGAACGGAAGAACACAAGACAATGCAATCTGGAGGATCAACAGAACGTGAAGACAGAGGTTGAGGAAATAAGTGTGTATGACAACCCTTGGGCTTCCCAACCAAATCTGCGCAGAAATTAAGAGTGGTGATGGTGGGAGGATGTGACAGTTGAACAGAAGTGTGTGCATGTTCTCCCACATCACTCTGCGGGGGTGGAGATATTTGATGAGGGGAAGGCAAACAGTCAATTGTGACAACAACTGTGTCTGCTTGTGATTGTGCAACTCCATCAACGAAGTATGCTGAGCGGGGTTTGAACTTTAACTTCATTTTGGGACAGAGTGATTTGGTAAGGCAATATTCAAATCTATCCATGAGATATTGGAATTTCATCTGAATTTTCGGAGCTTCAAACATAAGTAAACGAAAGCGTTGTCAAAAATCCATAGGCAATTCACGCGGGGCCTTCCATGGTTTTAATATTTTCTTGTCAAGAGCTTCAGGATCAAAATGATGGAAAACTAATTCGATTAGATCACTGAAGTGCTTAAATGAGTGCACGCAATTGTGAGGCAAGTTGCGGCACCATCGTTGTGTAGATTCATGAAGTGTAGTTGCAAGCAGCATGTTGACCTCTACTTCATCAAACTTTTTCGCATCCTCCAAGAATGCAAGGAAGTCATGTAAGTGCTTAGGCCAAGCCACTTCGCCTTCACCATCATATGTGATTTTAGACAAGTGATCAAAAAACTCCTTCGTGATTTCAAAGGGATGTGCATTGGACAAACACCGCAAAGGGTTAACTACAAAGATATCCATGATAGATGTGCAAAGATTCAAAACAGGATGTGTGGACTCAACGCGTCATCTGGCCCTCCTTTTGGCGCCAAAAATGTTGAGGGTGATGGACCCGCCAACCTGTCAGGGGATCTCCCTGGTAAGAAGTCCCAACTAGACCTAAGACTGTTTGGAGTAGTAATCCCAGCAGTGGGTAGTACGGTATCACCTTGACTATGGTTGCGCGCAGAGGTATGTAAGATGTCCTTGTTGGTAGCAAGGGTGTGACCTTGCCGCAAGTCAAGGAAGGTGCATTAAAGGCTCTAACACACGGAAGGGGGGAAGAGTGCACCCCTTAGAAAGTTGTGATAGCACACAGCTTCAAAGGGAAAACATGAGCAGAAAGACATCATGAGATGGAAAGCAAGATAGCCGATGATCCAAGGTGATGGATTATATCAACAACACGCTTCGATAAGATTCATACAAATACATATGGAATAGTCCATATATACATGCGTAAATTACAGCTACATACATCATTAGAGTAACCAAGATAGCCAAACTACAATAACATCATATGCATGAAACATGTTGGCTCTATTATATTAAAAGAGTGAAAGATCTAATCAAACATACAACCATGACTTCCACTAGCCTCGATAGTGGAACATTATAGTCATTGCCACTTGCTCCTCCAAAGAGATGTACTAGCTCTGCATTGTGGAGAAGCCAAGGCTCGTTACAGTACACTCCAAGCTCTCTCTAAGCTTTGCCGTAAATTTTTTGGTTTAATTTGTGCAAATTGTTTATGGAGTTGATGGCTAAAATTTTTGAAGCAATTTGTTGCTAAAGTTATATTTGGATTATTACAGTGGTATTAGAGCAATATTTCATGGTTTTGGTGTTAATTTTATGGATTGATTTATGCAATTTGTTTATGGAATTTGCGGAAATATTTTCCTTGAGCAAAATCCTAAGAAACTTATAAAAACTATATTTGGGACATTACATTGGTATCAGAGCTGGTTTTCATGCCAGCCAGAAGGTTTTATTGCAGATCAATTTGTGGGTTATTTTTGAAAGACCAAGTTCAAGGGTTTCAGTTGCAGCTATTATTGTTTGTGGATTAAAATTTTTAATCTGTTTTTCGGAGGATGATTGTTGAAAGTGTGTCAAAAAAAAAATTGTTGGATTGGATTTATTGCAGGGCTGGAATTATTTTGTTGGGCCGAATTTATCTTTTTGGACCAAGATTATTTCGCTGGGCCAAATTTATCTTGCCAAGTTGGATTTCTCTTGTTGGGTCGAATTATTTTGCAGCAGTTGAATTTATTGGAGCCCAGTCTATTTGTCAGAGCTAGATTTATCTATTGGAGCCAAGTTTATTTTCCAATGCCAAATTTATTTGTTGAAGCCAAATTCATTTGTCGAAACTCGAATTTATCTACTGGGCTAAGATTATCTATTGGGGTAGAGTTCATTTGTAGGAGCTAATTTATTTATTGGGGTCGAGTTTACTAATCAATTCTTGAAGGCCAAATTAATTATTCCCAAACGGAGGTTGGGATTATCATTTCAAAGGAACTGATTTATTTATTGTTGGGGTCAGAATTTTATGTGTTGAGGAGCCACTAGTTGTTGGGTAATCTTCAAGAGAATATCAAGGTTCTTGATTTGATAAATTGCTTGTATTATTTTTTATCAAATTAATATTTCCCCCAAAGTTTATAATCTTGCTCTCAAAGTGTTCGAAGAAATGTTTGCCTATACACTGTTTGACAAAATGCATGAAAGAAAATTTATTTTTTTTTGGGACTAGGAAACTTGCACTAAATTGGGGTTTTCTGGAGCAGCTGGAATCTACCAAGGATTTTGTTGGGTTTTCTGAGTTTTATGAAAAGAATCTGTGGTTAAAATTTCAAAATTTTCCAAGAAGTATTCAGGATGTAAATCAACATTCCTTCAGTAGTTCGTTTTATTGGTAAATTGGGTAATTCACACCACTTGGTGAGCTTGATCTTGGCTTGGATTTAAGACAAACCATTTTTGGGTTTTTATGGGTTTGGTGTGAGGAGCTCCAAGTTAATTTTTTTTTAATTTTCTAAGCAGTTTTGAGGGTAGAAACTCCAATTCTTCTTCAGTAGCAGCAACAACATTTTTTGGGCAATGTGTGCTACCTGTTTGGGTTATTTCAAGCACTTGGATCTCCTTCATGTCACCTGGGTTTTGCATGCATGCAGTGTGGTATCGAACTCATTTGAGCATTCTAAAACATGGATCAAACCTTCATAAATTTCCTTAATAAACTAGTAATAGAAATCAATAGATCCTTTTCCAAGGGGATACTTACTTTGCTACAGCAAGAGCAGCCACAAAAAGAGCATGAGTTGGGATACAAAATCTATGCACTTGGGAAAGATTTGAGATTCATGGGGTTTTTAGTAAAATCCCTTCTCAAATTGGAAGAACTTTCTTCACTCCTCTCCACGGTAGATCAATTAGATGTGAAGAGTTTGATTTGGGCAATAAAACCATCCATGCTTTCCCTAGTACAACATAAGTATTTGGAACAACCTTGTATAGGAGTCAAACTTCCAGTTGCCTCTTGTCTCAGTGGTATCATGATGCTGACCACACCTATACCCCCTTACAGTGATGACATTATGAGGAGAGTCTTTAGACTGATAGTGGATGCCTTTTAGGATTTGCATAACGGTGAGGCCCCTACCTTTGGGAAGAGGCTAGAGATTCTAGAAGTCATGGCCTTGGTTAGATCTTATGACCTTATGTTTGAGCTGGAGTGTGACAACTTGATCTTCCAAATGTTCCAATGCTTCTTTAGCATTAGGAAACATCATCCTGACACAGTCATATCACACATGCAGTCCATTTTGTCCTCATGTATGGAAGGCTATGATTCCATTTGCAGGAGGTTGCAGTCTAGATTATTAGTCATTTGGAATAGACCAATGTTCTGCGCTTTGGGAGTATTGACAATTGGTCCCACATGTTGGTCATTTGGATCACTCTCGCTATGCTCTGTCCCAGAATAAAAATACCACTCCATCAATAGGATACCAACTCATGATGATCATTTGCCAACTTTCCTTTCATTCCCGTAATATTCCAAATTGAAATTTACAACTAATAACAGACACATGAACTAGGCTATAGCAAATAAAATTATAAACACGCATGCACCGTAAAAAACACTAAGAAGTTGAGCAAATATGTTGAGCTAATTTATTAAATTATGAACTGTAAGGAGTACATATAGCAAGGAACAAGTGCACTTGGGCTTGCATAAGCAAGCTAGAGCAAACCCAAGTGGAGGAAATGACCCCAAGAGCTAGGAAACTTCAGCCCAATATCCTTCTGCGCAGACCCAGAAATTAGCAATTGTTGTTGCACTAGAAATGCTTAGAATGACCCTCTATGATGCTCAAAATCGCCTGAAAAAGCAGTTGTAGCTTCTCCCAAAAATACTCATCCAAACCCAGAAAGGAATCTACCCCAAACCAATCACTCGAAAAAGCCACAAAATGGTGCAATTGCTAGCTGAATAATAAAACATACTAGACAAAAATGGGAATTATGGCCTGAATACTGCCCGGAAAATCTTGCAAATTTAAGCCTGAACTCCTCTCAACAAACCCACAAAAATACAGAAAGGGTTTTGGCTAATTTTGACCTTCCAAAATTGCCCTATTTTGGCACTACGCCCTCCTGAACAAAGATTGCATCCCCCAGTGATGAAATCTGTTGAAATCCTCCTTATTCCTCCACAATCTGCAATAGGAATGAGAAAGGAAGTTTTCCCAGATGTAAGGGAGAAGTCTCACATCAAATCCCGACACAAGATAGTTGGAACTAGCTCCACAGAAATGTTGTCCAGTGATTCCCTGCGCAAGCCCTAGGAAGATAAATTCTCTCCCCCCAATAGCAGCCACCTCCAGCTCCAAAACTTTCCACAAAGGTTGAGCTCCCCCTCAAGCAACTCAACTAATTTTCTCCCGGCAAAATACACTCAGAAGCTAGCTGAAATGAATGGTACAATTTCTCTACTGCGTCCTCCCTGAAGTACGAATTGGCTGAAAGAATCTGCTAAGATGTGCCACAATACTCCACAACCCTCTCACCAAAGTAACAATAACTTGCCTTACTAGGGTGGCACTCGAAGTCCACCGAAAGAAGGGTGAGTTCTTCCCTTGGAAAAGTTTGTGCTAAGCAACACTAGTGACCCATAGTGACCCAACTAAACAACTTAAGCAACAAAGGAAATAGATGAGTGAACAAAAGACCCTAATAGCTTCTATGCTCCTATTTATAATTTTTTTCTTGCCTCCTCATGTGGGTCCCTCCATCTAATATTTTGACCTCCTTCCCTTGGCAATTCGTTTTTCTCTCTAAGTGGCCCCCACATTCCACTATAAAATTAATTTTCTATTTTTCCTAAGTCCCATACCCCAAAATGTCTCCAATGCTCAATTTACAAAATTGTGCTATGCTTAGCACCTCCCCAATAAACTCCATTAACTCCCTCAAATGAAAAATCAAAATTGGGGGCATTATAGTCCTCCCCGTCAAAAATGGTTTGTCCTCAAGCAATGCCTGAACAAGCGTCCTCTCTGACTGTGGATCCCTACTGTCCCTGCAAACTTCACCAGGGTCCCAAATATACCATTGGATTGTCCCTGATCTTTGTACTATCCTATAGTGAAAGAGTCCCTAAATACCAGGATCACAAGCCAACCTGATCAACGTGAAGCACGCCTTGTTCCACTCACTATCCTACCAGATATGGGCATTAGAAGCCCTTTGTCTACCGCCAATAAGTAGAGCATCTCGACGATGTAAAACTTTGTCCAAATCCTCATGAAGTTGCCCTATCGAATAGTCCACCTCATGCATATTGATTGTGGGCCCCTAAAGATACAACTCATCTTTATGTGAATGAAGTCTCTCATGCATGAGCTCCTCCTGAAATCCTCCTATTGGCCAACCTGCCATGTTGTGGAAGTCACCAACGACATCAGTGAATCACTGAAACTCGATGGAAAATTTGGATAACCCTCCCCTATAAAAACCAGCTCACCCCTATGGGTAGCTTAACTGCTAAGTACTTTGACGCTAGGGTCCCATACCCATCGCAGGAAGAAATTGTCGTGTTGACCACGCGACACTCTGGTCATCACTAACTGTCTAGCATGCTCGTACCAAAGCCTCCTCTCTCATAACTCTCGACCACAATCTATGCGATGATCGAGGTTAGGCCCAACCTGCCAAAGCGACTCAATAGTGCCAGCGCCTATCACTCCATGGTTGGCCCCAATCCTAAGAAACAATATGGTGAGGGCTTCGGTGATTCCCCATGTGTCTGCCTATGAATGAATCAGTTCGCCTGTTATTCTAACCATGCTCACTCAAGAGTAAAGTATGTTGATGTCACTTAGCATCGGCTGTGCTCTAAGTCTCAAATTTTGCAGGGAGGCGTGGGCACATGTATTCCAAAGAACCCAGAAAGTGTTTTGGGAAATTCTCAAAGACAGCTTTATTAAAATAATTAATTATTTTTAATGGGACCCTAAGTCTAAACTTAGGAAATTAAAATAATTAATGGGTATTAATCTAACTATGGGTGTAACTTCTAGAAGAAGATGAGGATAAAGTAGAAATGATCTTAGCCATTGATTAGCTTTTAATTTGGGTCATTGAATGACAATAAGAAGATTATTTAAGGAGGCCTAAGGGTCAATTAGAAGACACACAAAGAGAGTTCAAAAAATCTGATTTCTGAAGCAGAGCAACTGTCGATGAGAAATTCGAAGTGAGCTTTTGCAGCGAGGGACAAGGATAGTTCCGGTTGAAGATGTCTCTTGATCCCGGAATACTCAACAAAGGAGGTAGAGGGAGATCCGTGGTAGGCAACACTGAGCCAGAAGAGGTTGACATAGAGCTACGCATGCCCACACAGAGGTAGCGTAGGCTGACGCAAAGGTAGCGCCGAGCCTTGAGGTCTGAAAATTTGCTGGGGAGATCGATTTCTGAGCCGGAAGCCAAGGTGTGAGACCGGCCAGCAAAAATCGAAGTTCCTAGGCAACAAATTGATCGGATGGAGGAGTGACGCTGTCCCCAGAGGGTTTGACGCTAGGCTGATGCAGAAGCAATGCAGAGGCAACCAAGGGCAGTGATTCAGGGGCTGGATGAGCCAAGATTTCCAGTGATAGTGTGAGGTAATCTCACAAATCTCTTTATTAGTGATATTGTCATTAACTAAATTGTCGGGAAGGCATCTAGAAGTTGTATTTAGAAATTACTACTGCATAATACTAAAAACCCTCAGTGCTGCTGCACCGGTTTTCCCGCATTGGGTTTTTTCGGGGACATTTGTCCAAAAATAGTTGTCACTTGTGTTGTATCTTTTCCTTGTTCAGTTTCTTGTTTCAGCATATTATTTTTAGTGAATGTTGTTGTTGTATTTACTTTGATATTTACTGTAGAACACAGTAAATAACTTGTATGGATTAACAAGTACGAGAAGTAACATCAGGTTGCTACAATAAGGATTCCGGGTTTAGGAATTTTCACAAAGTATCCCACCAATCCACCGGATCCCATAATCGTACTAGAGGTCCACAACCCCCAATCCTCTTTACTCGTCATTGTGATATGTTGCTAGCTATTGGGACCCCTTTGTGTCCAATCTCTGACTCCTATAGGTATCCAATAGGTAGGCACCGAGCATGAAGAACCTGTGCCGCGAATAACCAACTCCTCTGCGCCTGCCCAATCACATGACAAGATCTGTTGTCCCAGCGCCTGATGATGTGCCCGGGTACTGCCAGAAACCTAGGCATCATCCTTCCAACAAAGACTACCATCCCCCGCACCTCATGCTCACCTAATGCCTCGAGTTGTCCAGCTGAAAAATTACCATGCAACACTCGTTCAGTCACCTCCCCAATTGTGAGCCCAAGGGTGGAACATATGCTACCTTGACAATTAACCACAACATCCCTAATCGTATATCCATCAACTCGTGCACTTACCAAGTGTCTCAACTGGAGAGTCTCCTCCCAACCCATGACACATGTGTCTCATCCCACTGCCTAAGGTGAGCCTCCCATGCCCTGCTATCTGAATGGAGTGTCAAGGGGCACCAACCAAACACTTTGCGACTATAAGCAACACCGGAGAATGATGGGTGGGTATGTCCCAAAGGGTATGATCAAGAGTCTGTCGGAATGCTCAAGAGTAATCCTACAGACAACCCTATCTCCGCCTTGGATTTGCTGATAACCCCCTCAAAGCCCTGTCTCCACTAAACATGGTGTCCCCAGATGCTCAACAATGTCCTCATCGATCCTAGGTGAGTTGCAACTTGCATCCAATGGTACACCTAATGCCCCTATCCATAAGTCTCCTTTAAGGAAATGCTCCAAGAGCCCGTTGCGCTGCATCATGCATCACTGATTACCACCAAGTATCATTGCACTCATCGACATGCCCCTGTACGCCGCAACCTATCCCGGTACACCACTAGATACCCCTGGTTATGGCTATACCATCCTGTACTGTTTTGTAGCGTGCCTGTGTCACTACACCTGTCACTCCTCGCATATATTCAATGTGATATGAGGCACTCCCACTCCACAACGTAGTCTAACATACTACGCACACACCCACTTGCATTTCCATGCCCATCTATAGACCATTGCTCCATGCTAAATGCTCCTACCCATCCTTGGAAGTGATAGCCTAAAGCTGTGTCCCTATGCGTTGACCCGCACTCGACCATTATCATCACCTCCATTGTCATATCACCATACTCTCCTATGAGTGGATCTACCCTCCAAATCTTCCTTGAAGGACCCAAGAAATGAATCTCCCGAGGTACCAGTAGCAATGCCACCCATGCTTTGCTCCTCTATGTCATCCATGCCCCACACAAATGTGACCGGAGAATGATGGGTGGGTATGTCCCAAAGGGTATGATCAAGAGTCTGTCGGAATGCTCAAGAGTAATCCTACAGACGACCCTATCTCCGCCTCGGATCTGCTGATAACCCCCTCAAAGCCCTGTCTCCAGATGCTCAACAATGTCCTCATCGATCCTAGGTGAGTTGCATCCAATGGTACACCTAATGCCCCTATCCATAAGTCTCCTTTAAGGAAATGCTCCAAGAGCCCGCTGCGCTGCATCATGCATCACTGCTTACCACCAAGTATCATTGCACTCATCGGCATGCCCCTGTACGCCGCAAGCTATCCCGGTACACCACTAGATACCCCTGGTTATGGCTATACCATCCTGTACTGTTTTGTAGCGTGCCTGTGTCACTACACCTGTCACTCCTCGCATATATTCAATGTGATATGAGGCACTCCCACTCCACAATGTAGTCTAACATACTATGCACACACCCACTTGCATTTCCATGCCCATCTATAGACCATTGCTCCATGCTAAATGCTCCTACCCATCCTTGGATGTGATAACCTAAAGCTGTGTCCATATGCGTTGACCCGCACTCGACCATTATCATCACCTCCATTGTCATATCACCATACTCTCCTATGAGTGGATCTACCCTCCAAATCTTCCCTGAGGGACCCAAGAAATGAATCTCCCGAGGTACCAGTAGCAATGCCACCCATGCTTTGCTCCTCTATGTCTTCCATGCCCCACACAAATGTGAGGAATCCCCAGCTCCATACAAGGCATTGTCTAGTGGCCTACCAATGCCACCTCCTCCAACAAACACCTGCCATAGTATGTTGATCATCTTGTGATCCCATGCATAATCGTCATACCAAGACAACCCAAGGACTTTTCCCACAAACTAGTTGGCCACTGGGACTGACTAAAACTCCCCTAGCGAATGCACACGCTCAGCTGTTAGGTCAACTATATCATCCAGGTTGTGATCAACCGGTATACCTGGGAAATGATAGGTGGTCCCTCCCAGATCCCAATGCCATTCGAGGCTTCTGACGTCCCCAGTGCCTAGAAACTCCTGTTGAGCTACACCCGGGTCCACTACCATCTCCATAGCCCACACCACCGGATACCAACTCAGAATCTCTCGCCATCCAACCCCAAAAGAGGGATGGAATACACGAACTCCTGCAAATAGAACCACCCCAACATGCGGATGTTGCACCCTATGCAACTCAGGCCGTCTCATCTCGCTATCTTGGTCAACACATGAAATCTGACTAGGTAGCTCTGTCTCTCTCTCTCCAATGCGCAAAGGTAAATCTAACAGTGTTGCCAGCTCCGTCTATGTATGCCTGAAGAGGACTGCTCTGACACTCCAACGTTCACTCTAGCTACACCAGTAGGGAATCCAACCGCTTCCCAACATGAGTAAATTCGGCTGTGGACTCGACACAAACCACTCTCCTGCCCTTCAACTCCTTATTTTGTTGCAAAATAGCCTCTCACACTGACGCGGCCTTCCCTTTTAATGCTAGAAGGTCGGCTTGAAACTGAGGGAACTGTCGTGGGCATCTATCACTTGCAAACTCAGTCATAGCTCTGGATACCTCAGCAACTATTAGCATTTTGTCCATGGGTGGCACTTCCTCAATAGATGGTTCTATGGGTGTAGGCTCTCTCCTCTCCACCAAGGTGTCAACTAGGGCTATCAAAAAGGTCTCTAATAATGGTGACTCATGTGCCCCACTGGGTATATCGATGTGCTCCTCACCATCCTATGGGCCCTCAACATCATGCTCAACCTCCTCCTCCTCGAGCGCCTGATATCTAAAGCCAGCTCTCCACCAACAAAATCACCCCTTGGTCTCACCCTCTAACTGTCCCTAGCTTGTCTCCTCCTCTTGAGGAGATCTGGTGTTCTAAATTTGTCGACTTACCCAACATGATGTAGATGGTTGCATCCCCATGGTCTGTGTACCTCTAATGTCTCTGCTGAATGGATGAAGATGGGTCTATTTTGTCACCCTCCTCAGCTGGGTCAACCTCTCATTGTTCCAAAGAATTCCACCCCAGAATTCCTATATACTGAATTCCCTAGAGCCATGGGTTTGTCTATGGTTTCACCAGTCATTGTGCCTAAAATACCTGAATCCTCCATGATCTTACTGGTTTCGCATAGCTGAGCCAAGATCATGCTCTGATACCACTGTAATGTTCCAAATTGAAATTTACAGCTGATAACAGACACATGAACTAGGCTATAGCAAATAAAATCATAAACATGCATGCACCATCAAAAACACCAAGTTGGGCAAATAATTTGAGCCATTTTATTAAATTATGAACTGTAAGGAGTACATATAGCAAGGAACAAGTGCAGTTGGGCTTGCATAAGCAAGTTGGAGCAAACCCAAGTGGAGGAAATGACCCCAAGAGCTAGGAAACTTTGGCCCAATATCCTTCTACATAGACCCAAAAATTGGCAATTGCTAATGCACTAGAAATGCTTAGCATGACCCTATATGATGCTCAGAATCGCCTAACAATGCAATTGTAGCTTCTCCCAAAAATACTCATCCAAACCTAGAAAGGAATCTACCCCAAACCAACCACCCAGAAAACCCACAAAATGGTGCAATTAATGGTTGAATAATAAAACGTATTGTTGGACAAAAAGGGGATTTATGGCCTAAATATTGCCCAGAAAATTCTGCAAATTTAATCCCGAGCTCCTCTCAACAAACCCAAAAAAAACCAAAAAGGGTTTTGGCTAATTCCGACCTTCCAATATTGCCCTATTTTGGCACTACACCCTACTGAACAAAGACTGCGTCCCCCAGTGATGAAATCTACTAAAATCCTCCTTATTCCTCCTCAATTTGCAATAGGAATAATCAAGGAAGTTTTCCCGAATGTAGGGGAGAACTTGAGAAGTCTCCCATCAAATCGCAACACAAGATAGTTGGAACCAACTCCACAGAAATGTTGTCCAATGACTCCCTGTGCAGACCTTATGAAGATAAATACTTTCCCCCCAATAGCTGCCACCTCCAACTCCAAAACTTTCCACAAAGGTTGAGCTACCCTCCAGAAACTCCACTAATTTTCTCCCGGCATAATACCCTCGAAAACTAGCTGAAATGAATGGTACGATTTCTCTTATGCGTCCTCCCTGGAGTATGAATTGGTTGAAAGAATTTGTTAGGATGTGCCACAAAACTCTAGAACCCTCTCACCAAAGTAACAATAGCTTTCCTCCCTAGGGTGGCACTCGAAGTCCACCGAAAGAAGGGTGAGTTATTCCCTTGGAGAAGTTTGTGCTAAGCAGCACTAGTGACACAACGAACCAGCTTGAGCAACAAAAGAAATAGACGAGTGAACAAAAGAACCCAATAGCTTCTATGCTCCTTCTATTTATAATTGTTTTCTTGCCTCCTCATTTGGGCCCCTCCATCCAATATTTCGACATCCTTCCCTTAGCAATTCGATTTTCTCTCCAAGTGGTGCGTATTTCTTGTAGATGTGGCCCCAACATTCCACTAGCAAATTAATTTTCTATTTCTCCTAAGTCCTATACGCCAAAAGTGTCTCCAATGCTCAATTTACAAAATTGCGCTACGATTAGCACCTCCCCAATAAAATCCATTAACTCCCTCAAATGAAAAATAAAAAATGGGGACATTACAGTTCCGTTGCATTCCAACAATTTCGAAAAAACAGGGTTATTATTCAGTTTGACTTAATTAATTTCACTTGAGGTGGCATTCTAGGAGAAATATTTGATGGAATACCTCAGTGTAATAGCTTGTTGGAACCAGAATGAGAAGATCTACAAGATGGGATGCTGAGAAGTGACTTCTGGTAGCCAGAGAGAGTATGGTTGAAGATTTACCAATTTCCCTGATTAAAAATGGCTTTAATTAGTCATTTAATTAAGGAAAATTAATTAATTGGAGGAAAAAAGGCCAAAGTGACTTAGGTGAAATAAAATAAAACTAAAAATCACTTAAGATAAAGTCAATAGAAGAGCTTCTAGAATAACAATAAAATAAGATGCTTCTAGAGGCTTGAAGATCTATCCTTCAAATTTATAAAAGGGGAGGAGATCGTTACGAGACATCTTGGATTTGTGTATTATCTTTGTGGTGAGGTTTTGAGAACCTGGTTCTCTACTTCAGTAGTAGCCCTAGGATGGAAACCCTTGAGCGATTCAGTGAGAGTGGACGAGCACTCATCTCTTCCCTTAGTAGATCCATTCAAGATTCACAAGTTGCGGCTTATTGATTTTCAGTTTGTTTTGGAGGCCAATTGCAGCATTATTGTAGATCTATTTGGGTCCATCATCTCAGCAATAATCATGCTCTTCTACCAGCCAATTTACATATTAATAAAATAAGGTTGAGATCTTCTGCATGTTCATATTGTCTATTATTCAGTTGCAGATTCTATTTCCTGTTTTTGCTATAAATTTTGTGGTTTAATTTGTGCAAATTGTTTATGGAGTTGATAGCTAAAAATTTTCAAGCAATTTTGTTAAAATTGGCAACTAGGGCCAAACTCCATGTGGGTAATCTTATTTATGGAAGCTGATATTTTTCTTAGATTTCTCTTGTCGAGAGGTGTAGGATTGATCTAAAGATCATCCGATTCTGATAAGTATTCATGAAGATATGAATTTATTTGTGTTATGGGACAATTCGTCAAGCTCGACCAACAACCAAATAACCCCCACGTGTGCTTAATGTTTTAGTATAAAAGGAGGTGACTTGATAGTCATTCGGACACACTTCACTCTTGATTTCTCTCCACTTGTTTTGGGTTTTAGTGGAAGAGAAGTCTAAGAGTAGGAAGCCCTAAACGTAGTCCTAGATGATGCCCTAGCAAGGAAGACGCAGTAATGTTGTGAAGAAGAGATGCCCTAATCCTCTACGCTATCAAGGAAGACTTCCTTCATCTATATATTGTCCCAAGGGTGACCCTAACCACAGTAAAGAGGCTCCCTAACTCATTGTTTTAAGGATGCCCTAACTAGCAAAGAGGGACAGTATAGCGTGGTGTTTTAGATTTGTTTCTAGGGTATGTTTGAGGGCCGAATTGCTGTGAAGGGAAGCCGAGACAACACCCTAGAGGGTCGAGGCAAGGAGAGGTTGGTTCAGCCTGCATGGAGGTGTCTTGGGTGCAAGGAAGGGCAGCATATGATGTTGTAGGTGGGCCGCGGGTCCTAACTCTCTTCGGAGGGCAGCGTGGAGCTGTTTAGGGGTTATCTATGCCCAGGACAGCAGCCAAGGCTGCCAACACCTCTTCAAGAGAAGGCCATAGTCAAGGAGGACTATTTTGGTGGCTGATCAAGGGTTATTACAGCATGCAAATATGCCCTAACTAGTAACAGACATTACAGTAGTAACTCAGACTTGGAGCAGCAATTGTGATGTGTGTTGGATCCGTTCCTTGGGTCAGTTTGGATCAGATTGTTGGGCAGTCTGTGGGAGCCAAATTGGTGGCTTGACATAATAGCATGGTACATGGCACAACAAGTATATGGTGCAGCAATGGTACTTGAGACAGTAATAATACTTGGTGCAGCAATGGTTCATGGTGGAGCAATGGTACATGGTGTAGCACTGGTACAACAATAGGAGCTGCAACGATTACATGTTGTACAGTGTAGCATAGTGCACACAGGAGCAACAATGCATAGCATAGCTCATCATAGTACAATAACACAATGATGGGTACAGTCATAATTAGTGAAGCATGATGAGATACAGCATAGTGATGATGGGTGCAACATGGTGCAGCACAGTGAGGCGCAGCATGATGATGAGGAGCAGCACAATGATGGGTGCAGCATGGTGATGGAGTCACCTTGGAGAATCAGTTGAAGTAGCGTGTCTTCAACTGAGTTCAGCAACCTCATGCATCATCTTCTTAGAGCTGGTCTATGCTCTTATTTAGATCAGTCAAAGTGTTGACTTTTGTTGTATATGTATTATCTCTCTCTCTCTCCCTCCCCCTCTCTCTCTCTGTTGAACTATTGAAGAACATATAAGCAGAATTGATCAAGGGTTTCCCCACGTCGGGGTTTGTCCCTGGCTAGCACCACATGTTGTGTCCTCTTGTCTTGGCTTGTCTTCTGCGATTTACTTTTATGTTCTATCTGCAATTTACTATTATGCTGATGTGAATGCTAATCTAGAAAAGATATTGAGCTAACTATGAAAATTGAAATAAATTGCTCTAAGCATAGAACATACCTAAACTTAACATGGTATTAGAGCTGAGAAAAAAACAAAGCCCAAGCAAGAGTGAAAGAGCAATCACCGAAGACAGTTGGGAAAGGACAAAAGGCTCAATGGATGCTTCATCCCTCTTCAAATTCACCAAGGGTGAAGTCGAAGCAGAGAATATTATCAAAATGATGTAGCGGAAGCTTCGTTGGCCTACCTAAAGATCACTTCAATGGGAAGTTCGTATCTAAGGGTGGAAGGAAAGGCAGCTGCCTTGTTTGTAATAAGTTCGGCCATTATGCAAAGGAGTGTCCGAATGGTAGGGACACATCACTTGATGATGATAACAATCATTCCAGGGACATCTTCAATGACCAAAGGAATGACAGGTAATGCAGGTCATCAAGGAAATAGCCGACTCTTCAAAGAAAGCAAGGAACCCCAAGTATGAAGAATCAAATGTTGTTTCTAATAAGATAAAGTAGCATTATCTTATATTGGCCCTCTCCTCCAGACTCTTTGGGAATCTAGCTTATTGATTGTAGTGCTTCAAGGCACTTCATCAGATAGAAGGGTGCACTTTCTAATTTGGTAGACATGGAAACAATCATGGGATTATACTTAAGTCAATGCCACCTATCCCAGAAAGGGTGTAGGGAATGTTGCCCCTCAATTGAATGAGGGTAACTCGATTCATTTATAAGAATCTCTTTATGTACCTGATCGCAAGAAGAACCTAGTGTCCATTTCGGCAATGGAAGTCAAAGGTTTCAAGGTGGCATTCATCGATGGAAAGGTATGTGTTTGAAAATATAATTTTCAAAGATGCTTTTACTTATGGGTTCAGGGTTGACAATTTGTATCAAGTTGCAGGAAATCCATTGGGGACCATGTCAGTTGACACATCTCATCTATAGCACCGGAGGTCTACTTATTATGGGACCCCACCCGATGTGAGTCAAATGGTGGCAGGGATGCCAGAATTCAAGAAGAGCGTGAAGGTACATGTATGAGATGTACCGGAGGAAAATCTTACAAGGGGACCATTCCCCTCATGTAACAAGTCCACAGGTTTAGGACAACCCGAGGGGTTTGAGATTCCTGATCGGGAATCTCATGTATGCAGGTGGAAGAAAGCCCTCTATGGCTTGATGCAAAACACCCCGAGCTTAATAAGAGAGGATTGATAGTTGTCTGATGAAGCTGAGATTCACTAGGAGTGAAGCCGATCCAAACCATTGCTTGAAGGTTGTGGATGATAAACCTCTCATATTGGCACCTTATGAAGACGACCTCTTTCTAACAGGTGCAGACCCTCTCATTTGCAAAAGTACGAGGGAGATGGCTTCCAGATTTGGAATGATGAACTGCAAGCCCGTGACTACCTCGATGGATTGTATCCTTTAGAAGTTATGTGGTAGGGATGTTGGAACTAATTTGGGAAATGCCTCTGAGTTTCATAAACTCATTCTAGCATTGATGTTCTTAGTGAACTCCTATCTGGATATATGTTTTGCAATTAGCATCTTGAGCTCATCTATGGTTAAGCCTCACTAGATTGATACCAAGAATCATTTGAGATATCTTCAAGGCACAATCTCTCATGGATCGATATACACTGCTGGAAATGTGAAGCTGCATGATTATTCAAATGCTGACTGGGCAAGCAGTGTGGAGGATTGCTACAGCACTTCTGGGTGTTGTTTCTGTTTGGATTCTTCTTGATATCCTGGATGAGAAAGAAGCAGAAGATGGTTGCTTTGAGCACCACTGAGACCAAATACATAGCTACGAGTATGATCTTGCGTGAAGATGCCAGGTTGTGGAAGCTCTTCAGTGAGTTATTTGTGCACATGATGGATACCACCGTGATCTTCTGTGACATCCAAAGCGGGATTCGATTATTGAGGAATCCCACATTCTATGATTGCTCCAGCATATAGACATCAAGTACCACTTTATCTGGGATAAGGTACATCGACGAGCAAGAAGTCTCCATCGCATTGGGACTAATGTGCAAGTCGCTGACATTCTGTCGAAGCCCCGAGGAAAGGTCAAATTTGTGACTTTCTGAAAATGACTTGGATTCGTTGAGAGACCCTCTTATGACGGTCCTATATGATGCATGCATTGAGCTCCGGGAGCTCCGAGGTGCTTGGGGGTACATTGTGGAGCGATGAGAAACCACAGGGTGAGTGGTCCAGCCTTCCCCTAGTGTTTTGCTATGTAGGCAGGATGAGTGGTTCATCCTTCTCCTGCCGAGACACAATCGTAGGGTGAGTGGTTCAGCCTTCCCCTAATGATTTGTTATGTACAGGGTGAATGGTTCAGCCTTCCCCTGTGATACCCCATGGCGACTTATGTACAGGATGAGTGGTTCTCCTGTCAAGGCATCCTACCCATGCAGTCTAGGACTCATGGGAAGTACCTCTCATTTGGCCAATGAGTATGGAAATGGGGTTAGGGACCATAGTAGTATCAATGGACACATCGTGTATCTATCGTACTCCCTATGCTAGGATGACCGACATTGATCTGGGATCAATTGGAACTGACTTCGAGTCAGTAAGAGTGATACAACTCACTCTCTTTTGGCACTGATCCGGGATCAGTAAGAGTGGTATAGCTCGGTCTCTCTTGGAAGTTGGAACTGATCTGGGACCAGTATGAGTGGTTTGAGACACTCTCTTTTGATATTGATATGGGATCAATGAAACTGATCTGGGATCAGTATGAATGGTTTGAGACACTCTCTTGTGATATTGATTTGGGATTAATGAAACTGACTTCGGGTCAGTAAGAGTGATATAACTCACTCTCTTTTGCAATTGATCTGGGATCAGTAAGAGTGGTATGACATAATCTCTTCATAAGGGACTGATTTCGGTCAGTAGAGAATGGTATGAGACATTCTCAATCAATTCTTCTTCTTCATGGTTCAGCAGAGCAGAGCTAAGCAGTGCAGAGCACTAATGGTAGAGATAGTACTGTCTGGCAGATGGATCAGCAGATGGATTTCTCTCTAGTTGAGAGGGAGTGTTAAAATTGGAAACTAGGGCCAAACTCCATGTGGGTTATCTCATTTATGGAAACTGATATTTTTCTTGGATTTGTCCTGTCGAGAGGTGTAGGATTGATCTAAAGATCATCTGATTCCGATAAGTATTCATGAAGATATGAATTTATTTGTGTTATGGGACAATTCATCAAGGTTAGCGAGCAACCAAATAAGCCCCACGTGTGCTCAACGTTTTAGTATAAAAGGAGGTGACTTGATAGTCATTTGGACACACTTCACTCTTGATTTCTCTCCACTTGTTTTGGGTTTTAGTGGAAGAGAAGTCAAAGAGGAGGAAGCCCTAAACGCAGTCCTAGATGATGCCCTAGCAAGGAAGACGCAGTCATGTCGTGAAGAAGAGATGCCCTAATCCTCTACGCTATCAAGGAAGACTGCCCTCATCTATACGTTGTACCAAGGATGACCCTAACTGTAGTAAAGAGGCTCCCTAACTCATTCTTTTAAGGATGCCCTAACCAACAAAGAGGGACAATATAGCGTGGTGTTTTAGGGTTGTCTCTAGGGTATGTTTGATGGCCGAATTGTTGTGAGGGGAGGCTGAGACAACTCTCTAGAGGGCCGAGGCAAGGAGAAGCTGGTTCAGCCTGCGTGAAGTTGTCTTGGGTGCAAGGAAGGGCAGCGTATGGTGTTGTAGGTGGGCCATAGGTCCTAACTCTCTTTGGAGGGCAACGTGGAGTTGTTTAGGGGCTATCTATGCCTAAGACAGCAGCCAAGGGTGCCAACACCTCTTCAAGAGTAGGCCGCAGTCAAGGAGGACAATTTTGGTGGCTGATCAAGGGTTATTACAACAAGCAAATATGCCCTCACCAGTCACAAACATTGCAGCAGTAACTCGAACTTGGAGCAGCGATTGTGATGTGCGTTGGATTCATTCTTTGTGTCAATTTGGATCAGATTGTTGGGCAGTCTGTGGGAGCCAAATTTGTGGCTTGACATAGTAGCATGGTACATGGGACATCGAGTACATGGTGCAGCAATCATGTTGCAGCAATGGTACTTGGGACAACGATGATACTTGGTGTAGCAAGTACATGGTGCAACAATGGTTCATGGTGGAGCAATGGTACATGGTGCAGCATTAGTACAGCAATAGGAGCTGCAACGAGTACATGTTGTACAGTGCAGCATAGTGCACACAGGAGCAACAATGCATAGCATAGCTCAGCATAGTACAACAAAACAATGATGGGTACAGTCATGATTAGTGAAGCATGATGAGATGCAACATAGAGTTGATGGGTGCAGCATGGTGCAGCACAGTGAGGTGCAGCATGATGATGAGGAGTAGCACAATGATGGGTGCAGCATGGTGATGGAGTCACTTTGGAGAATCAGTTGAAGTAGCGTGTCTTCAACTGTGTTTAGCTACCTCATGTATCATCTTCTTAGAGATGATCTATGCTCTTATTTAGATAAGTCAAAGTGTTGACTTCTATTTTATATGTACTCTCTCTCTCTCTCTCTCTCTCTCTCTCTCTGTTGAACTATTGAAGAACATATAAGAAGAATTGATCAAGGGTTTCCCCACATTGAGGTTTGTCCCTGGCTAGCACCACATGTTGTGTCCTCTTGTCTTGGCTTGTCTTCTGCGATTTATTTTTATGTTCTATCTACAATTTACTATTATGCTGATGTGATTGCTAATGTAGAAAAGATATTGAGTTAACTATGAAAATTGAAATAAATTGCTCTAAGCATAGAACATAACTAAACTTAACATGGTATCAGAGCTGAGAAAAAGACAAAGCCCAAGCAAGAGTGAAAGAGCAATCACCGAAGACAGTTGGGAAAGTACAAAAGGCTCAATGGATGCCTCTTCCCTCTTCAAATTCACCAAGGGTGAAGTCAAAGCAGAGAATATTATCAAAATGACGCAGTGGAAGCTTCGTTGGCCTACCTAAAGATCACTTCAATGGGAAGTCTGGATCTAAGGGTGGAAGGAAAGGCAGCTGCCTTGTTTGTAATAAGTTCGGCCATTATGCAAAGGAGTGTCTGAATGGTAGGGACACATCACTTGATGATGATAACAATCATTCCAGGGGCATCTTCAATGACCGGAGGAATGACAGGTAATGCAGGTCATCAAGGAAATAGCCGACTCTTCAAAGAAAGCAAGGAACCCCAGGTATGAAGAATCAAATGTTATTTCTAATAAGATAAAGTAGCATTATCTTATATTGGCCCTCTCCTCCAGACTCTTTGGGAATCTGGCTTATTGATTGTAGTTCTTCAAGGCACTTCATCGGATAGAAGGGAGCACTCTCGTATTTGGTAGAGATGGAAACAATCGTGGAATTATACTCGGAGTCAATGCCACTTATCCCAGAAAGGGTGTAGGGAATGTTACCCCTCAATTGAATGAGGGTAACCCGATTCATTTATAAGAATCTCTTTATGTACTTGATCGTAAGAAGAACCTGGTGTCCATTTCAACAACGGAAGTCAAAGGTTTCAAGGTGGCATTCATCGATGGAAAGGTACGTGTTTGAAAATAGAATTTTCAAAGATGCTTTTACTTATGTGTTCAGGGTTGACAATTTGTATCAAGTTGCAGGAAGTACATTAGGGACCATGTCAGTTGACACATCTCATTTATAGCACCGGAGGATTACTTATTATGGGACCCCAACCGATGTGAGTCAGATGGTGGCAGGGATGCCAGAATTCAAGAGGAGCATGAAGGTACATGTATGAGATGTACCGAAGGAATATCTTACAAGGGGACCATTCCCCTCATGTAGCAGGTCCACAAGTTTGGGAGAAGCCGACGGGTTTGAGATTCATGATCGGGAATCTCATGTATGCAGGGGGAAGAAAACCCTCTATGGCTTGATGCAAAACACCCTGGGCCTAATATGAGAGGATTGATAGCTATCTGATCAAGCTGAGATTCACTAGGAGTGAAGCCGATCCAAACCATTGCTTGAAGGTTGTGGATGATAGACCTCTAATACTGGCACCTTATGAGGACGACCTCTTTCTGACAAGTGTAGACCCTCTCATTTGCAAAACTAAGAGGGAGTTGGATTCCGATTTGGAATGATGAACAACAAGCCTGTGACTACCTCGATGGATCGTAACCTTCAGAAGTTATGTGGTAGGGATGCCGGACCTAATTTGGTAAATGCCTCTGAGTTTCATAAACTCATTCTAGCATTGATGTTCTTGGTGAACTCCCGTCCAGATATATGTTTTGCAGTTAGCATGTTGAGCTCATATATGGTTGAGCCTCACTAGATTGCTGCCAAGAATCATTTGAGATATCTTCAGGTCACAATCTCTCATGGATCGAGATACACTGCCGGAAATGTGAAGCTGCATGATTATTTGAATGCTGACTGGGTAGGCAGTTTGGAGGATCGCTAGAGCACTTCTAGGTGTTGTTTCTCTTTGGGTTCTTCTCGATATCCTGGATGAGCAAGAAGTAGAAGACAGTTTCTTTGAGTGGCGTTGAGACCAAATACATAGTTACGAGTATGATCTCATGTGAAGCTGTCTGGTTGTGAAAGCTCTTCAGTGAGTTGTTTGTACACATGATGGATACCACCGTGATCTTCTGTGACAACCAGAGGGGGATTCGATAATTGAGGAATCCCGCATTCTATGACCACTCCAGCATATAGACATCAGGTACAACTTTATCTAGGATATGGTACATCGATGAGCAAGAAGGCTCCATCGCATTGGGATTGATGTGCAAGTCACTAACATTCTATCGAAGCCCCGGGGAAAGGTCAAATTTGTGACTTTCCGAAAACGACTTGGAGTCGTTAAAAGACCCTCTTATGAAGGTCATATATGATGCATGCATTGAGCTCTGGGAGCTCCGGGGGGCTTGGGGGTACATTGTGGAGCGATGATCAACAATAGGGTGAGTGGTCCAGCCTTCCCCTAGTGTTTTTCTATGTAGGCAGGATGAGTGGTTAATTCTTCTCCTGCCGAGGCACAATAATAGGGTGAGTGGTTCAGCCTTCCCCTAGTGATTTTTTGTGTACAGGGTGAATGGTTCAACCTTCCCCTGTGATACCCCGTGGCAACTTATGGACAGGATGAGTGGTTCTCCTGTGGAGGCATCCTACCCATGCAGTCTGGGACTCATGGGAGTACCTCTCATTTGGCCAATGAGTAGGGAAATGGAGTTAGGGACCATAGTAGTACCGATGGACGCATCGTGTATCTACCATACTCCCTATGCTAGGATAACCGAGATTGATCTGGGATCAATTGGAACTGACTTTGGATCAGTAAGAGTGATACAACTCACTCTCTTTTGGCACTGATCTAGGATTAGTAAGAGTGGTATAGCTTACTCTCTCTTGGAACTGATTTGGGATCAGTATGAGTGGTTTGAGACACTCTCTTGTGATATTGATCTAGGATCAATGAAACTGATTTGGGATCATTATGAGTGGTTTGAGACACTCCCTTGTGATATTGATCTAGGATCAACGAAATTGACTTCGGGTCAGTAAGAGTGATATAATTCACTCTCTTTTGGAATTGATCTGGGATCAGTAAGGGTGGTATGACACACTCTCTTCATATGGCACTGACTTCGGGTCAGTAGAGAATGGTATGAGACATTCTCAATCAATTCTTCTTCTTCATGGTTCAACAGAGCAGAGCTACGCAGTGCAAGGCACTAATGGCAAAGATAGTACAGTTTGGCAGATGGATCAGCGGATGGAGTTTTCCCTAGTTGAGAGGGAGCGTTAAAATTGGCAAATAAGGCCAAACTCCATGTGGGTCATCTTATTTATGGCAGACGATATTTTTCTTGGATTCCTCTCATCGAGAGGTGTAGGATTGATCTAAATATCATCCGATTCCGATAAGTATTCATGAAGATATGAATTTATTTGTGTTATGGGACAATTCGTCAAGATCGGCCAGCAACCAAATAACCCCCATGTGTGCTCATCGTTTTAGCATAAAATGAGGTGACTTGATAGTCATTTGGACACACTTCACTCTTGATTTCTCTCCACTTGTTTTGGGTTTTAGTGGAAGAGAAGTCTAAGAGGAGGAAGCCCTACGCAGTCCTAGATGATGTTGTAGCAAGGAAGACGCAGTCATGTCATGAAGAAGAGATGCCCTAATCCTCTACGCTATCAAGGAAGACTGCCCTCATCTACACGCTGTCCCAAGGGTGACCCTAACTGCAGTAAAGAGGCTCCCTAACTCACTGTTTTAAGGATGCCCTAACCAACAAAGAGAGACAGTACAGCGTGGTGTTTTAGGGTTGTCTCTAGGGTATGTTTGATGGCCGAATTGCTGTGAGGGGAGGCTGAGACAACTCCCTAGAGGGCCGAGGCAAGGAGAAGCTGGTTCAGCCTGCATGGAGTTGTCTTGGGTGCAAGGAAGGGCAGCGTATGATGTTGTAAGTGGGCCACATGTCCTAACTCTCTTTGGAGGGCAACGTGGAGTTGTTTAGGGGCTATCTATGCCCAGGTTAGCAGCCAAGGGTGCCAGCACCTCTTCAAGAGTAGGCCGCAGTCAAGGAGGACTGTTTTGGTGGCTGATCAAGGGTTACTACAGCAGGCAAATATGCCCTAACCAGTCACAGACATTACAACAGTAACTCAGACTTGGAGCAGCAATTGTGATGTGTGTTGGATCTGTTCTTTGGGTCAGTTTGGATCAGATTCTTGGGCAGTCTGTGGGAGCCAAATTGGTGGCTTGACATAGCAGCATGGTACATGGGACAGCAAGTATATGGCGCAGCAATCATGGTGCAGCAATGGTACTTGGGACAGCAATGATACTTGGTGCAGCAAGTACATGGTGCAACAATGGTTCATGGTGGAGCAATGGTACATGGTGCAACATTGGTACAGCAATAGGAGATGCAACGAGTACATGTTGTACAGTGTAGCATAGTGCACACAGGGGCAACAATGCATAGCATAACTCAGCATAGTACAACATTGAAATGATGGGTACAGTCATGATTAGTGAAGCATGATGAGATGCATCATAGTGACAATGGGTGCAGCATGGTGCAGCACAGTGAGGTGCAGCATGATGATGAGGTTCAGCACAATGATGGGTGCAGGATGGTGATGGAGTCACCTTGGAGAATCAGTTGAAGCAGCATGTCTTCAACTGAGTTCAGCGACCTCATGTATCATCTTCTTGGAGATGATCTATGCTCTTATTTAGATAACTCAAAGTGTTGACTTCTGTTGTATATATACTATCTTTGTCTCTTTCTGTCTCTCTCTCTCTCTCTCTGTTGAACTATTGAAAAACATATAGGAAGAATTGATCAAGGATTTCCCCACATTGGAGTTTGTCCCTGGCTAGTGCCACATGTTGTGTCCTCTTGTCTGGGCTTGTTTTCTGTGATTTATGTTTATGTTCTGTCTGCAATTTACTATTACGCTGATGTGATTGCTAATCTGGAAAAAATATTGAGCTAACTATGAAAATTGAAATAAATTTCTCTAAGCATAGAAGTTTAGAACAAACTAAACTTAACAAATTTGTTGCTAAGTTATATTTGGAATATTACTGTTGTATTAGAGCAATATTTCATGGTTTTTCCGTTAATTTTATGAATTAATTTGTGCAATTTGTTTATGGAATGTGCGGCAATATTTTCCTTGAGCAAAATCCCGAGAAATTTATAAAAATTGTGTTTGGGACTTTACATCTGATGTGGGGAAATGGAAGCAGAGAAACACATCCAAGGTATGCGTGGAAGCACCCCCAAAAATCTAGGGAACATTGTAGGGGATGTCACAGTATCCAATTTAGGGGATCCTGCCCAAAATACTAGAAATTCAAATTAAAATGTATGAAAACTGAAAAATTATCATTGAAATTTCATAAATAACAATGCACCAATAGCATACATCAGCACATGTAAGTTAATAAATCATAAATGATACATGTAAGAATGTAAAACAGCATAACAATCATGATTCATAACTCATCTATCAGTATTGTATGTCTCAATATCCATAGAAAATTTATAGATATAAATCTTCAGATTGCTAATTGAAGAATAGATGAAATGAAATGAGCATCACTGCTCAACGCAATGCCCCTCTAGTCTCTACATATAGCTACTGCATGAAGGAACAAGGACCAATTAAACCAAAATCATTTGCATTCTCTAGAATACTCAATGGCACGCCAACCTACCCAACTAGTGCCTAATTAGGTTCCTCCTCATATATGTATTAGGTTTACATTCATTTTATGTTGTCTTTTTTATTCCTCAGAACAACGGACTTTGGTCAAAAGGGGGAGCATGGGAGCATCTCATTTTTTGAGGGGGGCATTCCCTACTATGTTCCCCCTAAAAGAGGGCATGAGAAAATGTCCCCATGCTGTACCCACATCCTGGGAGCATAAGGAGCATGTTGCCTTGCAACACTGATATTTGTAAATATCTTTTGTTTTTTAAAATATTCTTTGTCATAACCCCACTCACCTTTCCTTCAGAAATTTGGATTTAACTTCCAAATTCCAATTGCCCTGATACCTATCTCCCCATTCCTGAAACTCGGTGCAACATACGTCTATCTAAACGTCATAAAGCAAAATGCAGACTTGTGCATGAATCATTAACCCCACAAAATAGTAGTTATGTTTAAGATAATTTATATTATCTAGCCATAATGTTTTTCGCATAATGTACCTTTGTTAGTCTTTGCACTCGAAAGTTGGCACCATAACCTACTACTATTGTATCTGAGGAAACTTCGACCACATCATCAATAGCCAAAGAATATGTGCTTACCTGAAAAAACGAAAAAAGAGGATTTACAGAATCAAAGAAGTTTCTCTGACTTCTTACAAACAGAAAGTTGCTAGCAGATATTAAAGGAAAATGAAAGCATTTATGCATGATAGAGAAAATTGAAAACAGACAAATATTACATACCACACTTGCAGGAACGAAAGAAATCCCAAAGGAATCGAACACCAGATATGACACATTCCCCAAGTTGATATTGAAGTTGTAATCACGAACCTTGACAAGAAAAGATCTACTATAAGCAGAACAGTAAATTTCTTCTGTTTGCAAAGCGATATAATAGAAAGCACCCCATAAAATGCTGTCAATGGTCACTTACCTTCCCAAGGTAATATCTATCTTCCGTTACAATATCATAACCAACCTGAACATGCACGAACAAATTAATCCTTTTTCAGTTGCTAGTAGTGATCTCGAAAGTTGAGTCAGCATCCATTCCAAGCATGCATAATATTTCAAGTGAAAAACATTAAAGGAGTCCATTTAATAAAAGGAAATGAATTTCACATATCCAAGCATTTCAAAATAACATTACAGTTTATTAATTTTGAACATAGATTTCTACAACTCAAATTCAATTGGAAGAAATTTGACCAATTAAAAAAGAGAATTATATGTGGGGAAAAACCAAGTCCAAAAGCAAAGATATACAACCATTCAAATCAAAGGAGCTCCAAAATTCAGCTTGAGTTCAATAAATGTAAGAAATGGTCCAAGAATAATAAAGATGGTGCCAAACTTGGTAACATAATTAAAGAAAACCCTCAGTTTATGGTTTTATAGGCAAGTCATAGCATTAAAAAGATGAAACATATTTCAAGCATGGCCAGTCACTCAGAACTGTTTTTGACCAACCTTAGATTGCATGTATGCATAAGAAGCAAACCAATGCCATAGATGGGAATAACTATCTGCTAGTCCTCACCTCATTTTATTTTATTTGCTTCCAGTTAAGTGGTGTGACCAAGGCTAGCTCTCATACAATCATCTTCCAAGAAGGTAACATGTCAATTACTAGGCCCCATGTGGCTGTGATTTCTGGACCACACCTAACAACTATCGTCCCTTTTGTGTCTTTTGTCGTACTAATGTAATTTTAGACAGATTCTATCTCTTCTCATCCTTTTTCTTATATTATATATTTCTCTTGTCATCTCCTTTCTTATATTATCTCTCTTCCAAATAACTGCCTCTTGTCACCTGAGGAGATGAAAAACCTTTGAATTTCATTTTTTTAAAGCAGGTAGACCCAGTAGTGGAACCCGAATTAACATGCGACATATGTTAACATATATAGGCCAACCAAGCTTGGATGCAGGTCAACCTCAAAAAAATGGGATCAGAAAAAGATAAAGACCAAGAAGATATGGAAAACAGATTTTGTATAAAAATTATCTCACTCTAACAGTTACTAGCTCAATCTGCACATTTATAACTAACCTTAGTAGCTACTAAAACTTGAATATACAATTGGCCATTTGGAATCTGGATACAACTTGATGTTTTCTAGAGGCATGATATTGCAGTTAAGAGGCTCAGGATGCAATTTTGGCAGCTCTTTAAACTTTTAAAGAAATTCAATCTTGGTAGAGTAGTCCAATCTACTACTGCAGGAAGGCAGTTCTTCTTGCCAAATAATGAGAATCTAGCTTTTTGTTGATTGAACTTTATATTTCCTTTCAATCACTTTTTGATACAAATAACAATCCAGTCAGCACAATTGTGAAAATTTCATCTATTGCAGCAAACTGGAAATTATTCTCCTAACTGTAAATTAAGTTAAGCAGTTTATTTGCTACGGTAAACAATGAATAAAATCACAACTGCAATTTTCACCATAAAAATACTGCGAAAAGTAAAATATTAGAAGCTGAGAAATTCTAGCACACACATAAGAATTTTGACACGGTTATTTTTAGACAATTGTCCCCCGGAAAAACCCAATGTGGGAAAACCAGTGCAGCAGATGAGGGTTTTATTATTATTCTTCAGTAGCAATTCTGAGTACAATAATTTAGATGCTCTACTAGCAATTAAATCCGAGGAAAATACTAGAAAAATTATTGTGAGAATTTTCTCTCAGCTCACAGCTAATTTCTGCCACCGAAATTACCTCACTAGCCACACACTGAACCTTCTGCATCACACTTTCTGTAGTGCTTGTGCAGAACCTTTGGGGATTTCGACCTTCCTCTCACTGCCTCTTCCCCGGACTGGAATATTACCTCCAGGAATGTTGTTAATGTTGGCATTATGATTCTGGTATGACTCTATGATACAGATGTTGTACTTGATGGCAACTCACTCAAATGGCAATGGTCTGTTCAGGCTCTCAAGAGTCAAAATGATGGAAATTAAGAGGCTCGCAGGTGAATGGTTCAAAAGGTGCGGACCCGCAGGATCACCGTGCAGAAGGTGCGGTCATACCCGCAGGTTACCCGTTCAGTAGGTGCGAACCCCAATGCACCCACTTCAAGGCAGTGAAGCGCGCTCACGTGGGGTTTCTTATGTTTGGCTCGTGGTATTTAGCTCGCCTTTTCTGATGCTATGGTTTTGGCCCATGGTATAGGATCTATTTTAGCCCCGGTTTGGATCCCTTGTATTTGTTATTGATGGTTTTGTCCCATGGTGTGAATAAGGGCTTGACTATAAATAGGGAAGGAGATCACTTGGCTAATGTAACTTTTCAATTGAATATCTTGAGATCTGAAATTTTTGGATGATTGAAGGCTAGATCTAATTCAAGGAGATAACTTAACTTAAGGTGAATCTATTGGCATGTTGTGATCTCTCGGGCGCATGAACAGATCTGTGGATCTGTCTAACTATGGCACATTGGTGTACTGAAAAATCTGGCCCTAATCAGAAGTCCGCAGGCGATCCGAAGGCGCAGTGTGTGGGTACCAGCGCAGTCAAAGGCGAAGTGCGTGGCTACGCAGTGCAGTAAAAAGCGCAGTGCGAGGTACGTAGTACAGGAGAAGGCACAGTGCGGGGCGCATGCAGCACAGTCAAGTGCGAAGTGCGAGGTACGCAGGCTTGAAGAAGGCACAGTGCGGGTCTACGCAGTAAGTCAGAAGTGAAGGTGCGGATCTGAAGAAAAGTTCGCAGAGCAGAAGAACAACCAGTGCGGATCTACGCAGTTGTCTCAGAAGAGCTGTGGACATACGCAGGCCCCTGTTGGTGAAGTTGTGGTCTTATCTTGAAACAATTGTTGATTGACTTTTATCTATTAAAGCAGAGTTCTGGAGTTAGATTTCTGGTATTCTTTTCTGTTTACTGCATTCTAAAGAGTGGGTAATTCATTGGTTTATTGTACAAGGAGATTGGGTGATTTTCATGTACTTGATGATTATTTGATGTTCATGGATCCAGTTTGAAAATTAATGAAACGTGGTCCTTAAAAGAGCAAAGGGGGTTGTAGTTCCCTTCCAGGAGAAACTGAAAACGAGAGAGAATTGTAGCTCTCTACAAGTTGCAGCCTGCGTACTGGTAAAGGACTGCACCAGTACAAGATCATTGTAAAAGGAGTTCCTAATTGAAAGAAGATAGAGACATATTGCAGCAGGTGGTTTTCACCCACATTGGGTTTCCACCTTATATCTGGGGTTCTTTGGTGTGACTATCTGTTCTTCTTGTTCATGCTCATTATTTTATGGTACTAACATACAAAGAATAATTCAAAGTATAAACAAAGAAGATATATTGAAAATAATTTGATAATACTGATTCACCCCCCCTCTCAGTATTATTTCCAACAGTTAACCTCCTCTACCACCTGCTACTCGCCCTCTGGATCTATCTTCTCTACTGAATCTTTGCCACTAAGAAAATCGAACTGCCTGGGCAACTTAGTATCTGCACTAGTGTGTTCTCCATCACCACATCGATACCTTCTTGTATCTTCTTGTTGGGACTCCAACAGCCAAGATTAAATCTTAATCAATGGCTCGGATCATTTATGGATCGATCCGTGTGAGTTTCTAGATGATTATCACCTTATCTTAATTAACACTGATTAATTAACCATATTCCCTAAGTTTAGATTAGGAAATATTTTAAAACGGTTAATAATCTAATTGAGACACTTCTAGATGGAATTTCCATAAACCATTTCTAGGTTTTGGAGATCTCATGTATTTTAGCCTCTCCACCAAATTTCGTGGCTAGAACACATTCGATGCTACAAAAACTAACACTCCCTCTTAGCAAGGAATGTGTTCTAGTGTTGCAGACCCTGCCACAACACTCTATCTTTGTATCATCTTTTGTCATGTTGTTGATGTCTAGCTGTCATTGCCCACCAACTACTGCGTAACTCTGATGTTGCATCTATGTTGTTGCTAACACTACCATATTGCTACCAACACTACATCTATACTGCAAATCCATCTCATTTGTTGTTGCTGCAATTGCAATATCTGCAACTGAAAATATGACCCTCCTACTAGAACGGGTTCTCCACCATACCCATATGTTCTCTGAAATAGATGAAGTTAGCACTCCCTAGAGCTTTTGTGAGTATGTCTACAACCTGCACGTCTGTGGAAACATACTGTAGTTGGACTGCCCCATGTTGTACACAATCTCTGATGAAATGACACCAAATATCTGTGTTTCAACCTGTCATGAAACATTGAATTCTTAGAGAGATTGATGCAATTCTAATTATCACATTAGACTCTAGTCGCCTCCATTCTCTACCTGAACAAGCTTACTAGCAGCTTCTGAATCCATATAGCTTTGCACGTAGTTGTGCTTGCTTCCATGTACTTTGCTTCTGCAGAGCTTAGAGCTACCGAATTTTGTTTCCTACTGCACCAGGAAACCATCACTGATCCAACGCTGAAGCAGTACCCAGAGGTACTCTTTCTATCTAATGAACTGTCTGCCCAATCTGGATCTGTGAACCCACATGGTCTGACGTCGTCCCCTCAGGTATATCTCAACCCATACTCCACTATGCCTCGCACGTACCTCGAAATATGCCTCGTTGCTGCCCAATGTACCCTCTTTGGCTCTAACATGAACTAACTAAGAGTATTGACTGCGAAGCAAATATCTGTCCTAGTGTTGACTAGATACATGAGAGACCCAATAAGTTGTCTCTACAAGGTAGGGTCGACATCCTTGTCATCTGATGCATCTATTTTCTTCTAGTTGGTGATCATGGGCATAGACATGGGTCTACAATCCTGCATCCTGAACCTCTTTAGAATCTCTGTAGTGTATCTTCCTTGCCCAAGGAAGATCTCTCCATTCTTCTGCCACACTTCCAATCCTAGGAAATAGTGCATCAACCCCAAATCCTTCATATCAAATTATGCTGCCAGGTTCCTCTTGCAATCCTCTGTGAGCCCTAATGATCCTGTCAAGAAAAGATCATCCACATACAAAACTAGGATGAGTAGCTCACCCTCTACCATCAAATAGTAAGGTTGGGATCTGCATCACTCTTGATGAATCCCATTTGTTGCAAGTAGCTGTCAATCTGACCATACCACGCATTGGGAGCCTACTCGAGTCTGTATAGAGCTTTCTTCAGTCTGCACACATGAGTGTGCCTCTCATGAGTCTTGAAGCCCTCTAGCTATTCTATGTACACCTCTTCCTTTATCACCCCGTTTAAGAATGTTGTCTTGACATCCACCTGGTGAATCTGCCATCCCATCTGAGTTGCTAGGGATATAACTAACCGGATAGAGGCGTATCTGGAAACTAGGGCGAAGATCTCCTCATAATCTATCCTTTCTTTTTGTGCATAACCCTTTACCACGAACCTAGCCTTGTACTTTTCCACACTGCCATCTACAGCATAGTTGATCTTATAGATCCATCTAGAACCTACAACTGACCTGTCTTCAGGCCTTGGCACCACCTCCAAAACATCATTCGTCATGATAGAGCTATACTCTTCTACCATGGCATCTACCCACACCTGATGTTGTACAGCCTCCAGAAAACTGGAAGGTTCTGCAACTTGAGCCACTAATGCTTGGTACCTGTCAGGTTCTCTACGCTGTCTTTTTTCCATCCTATGAATTCCAATAAACTCCTCTGCATCTCTCAATGTTTGACGAACCTCTTTGCTGGCTCGACCACTAGTGGTGGGAGGTTCAAACAGTTCTTGCTCATTCTGTCTCTGTTGCTTCGTCTGCTGAGAACTTCCCGGATCTCTTGCACGTGAAGAAATACTAGTACTAGTCACTGTACTCTAGTGGCTGTCCTCCTATCAGTCCCACTGGCTGCCCCTGCTGCTACACAAAAAGAGCATCTACTGACTAATTCTGATCACCTACAAACATCTCACGAGATCTCCTAAAAGCTCGATCCTCTATGAACTTCACGTCTCATCTCACAACAATCTTCCTACTGCTACGAATGTAGATCATGTATGCCTTTGAAGTTTTTCTATACCCAATGAGAAAACCCTTCTCTGCAGTCTGATCCAATTTGTTACGCTTTTCATTTGGCAAGTAGCAATAAGCAACACTGTGAAAGATCCTAAAGTGACTAACTTCTAGCTTCTTCCCTGTGAAGACCCCTTCTGGCATTTTCTTCCCCAATGCTCTATGAGGAGTCCTGTTCTGAATATACGTGTCGCTCTGCCCATAGAAACTTGGGCAAATCCTGGTCATATAACATAGCCTTTGAAGCCCCAACTATGGTTTTGTTTTTCGAGTCTGCTACCCCATTCTGCTATGGATTATACGGGGTTGTCAATTCTCTTTTGATGCCTTCCTTCACACAAAAATATGTAAAGTACTTACCAATATATTTTCCACCATTCTCTGGGTGAAGCACCTTGATCTTCTTCCCTGTTGCATTCTACACAAGAGCCTTAAATTCTTTAAAATGATCGAAGGTTGAACTGCCCAAAAAATGAGCTACTGGTTGTGAACAATAGCTACTCGGGCCTCCTCCAATGCTCAGAAAATTCCAGGAAATTAACCCCGAGCTCTCCACCAAATACCCACTAAAGCCCATGAAGGAATTGGCCAAATGCTGACCTTGGAATTTCAGCCCAATTTCCCTCAATGGCTCTGCTACTGGGTAATTTGACCCACCTGTAAATCATGTTGTTGAATGCCCCGAAATGACTACAATCACCAACAAATCTTCTTCCCGAACTCCCCCACAAGTTTTATCCCAAAATTCCCTTCTCTCCTCAACCCTCCACTTGTGGCACTACCAAGGACTGCGCAATGCCTATGCTGCTGCTATTGGAACTTCCCCACACTCACACTACACTGCTCCCAGATCGATCTGAAAAGGATGAGACTCCCTCCTTGGGCCGGCACTCGAAGTCCACCGAAGCAAGGGGTGATATTTCCGCCTGGAAAACTCTTGTGCTCAATAGCACTTGTAGAATTAGCTTAAGCTCAAGCGTGCTAGTCTAAGAGAAAATTCAAATGATCAAGAATGCCCCAAAATGATTGCCTCCTCCTCTTTTGTCAAAGAGCCTCCCAATTTCCCATTTGGGCCCAACCATCGAATTTCCCCAACCAATCTCCCTCCAATTAGTGTGTACTTCCTTGTGGTTCGTATTTCACTATGGGTGGCCCCCACTTGCCACTAGCAATTCAATTTTCTCCCCCTTCTTCTAATGTTTGGGCATCCCCTTAACTCCAAAATTCATGTGGGATCTCTAAACCCACCTTTCCTAAGTGCAAGTACGAAATAAGACAAGCAAAATTGATATTTTCCCTTAGCAATATTGGTAAGTCAGAATATCACAGTCCTCCCCGCCAAAACATTGATTTTCCTCAAGTAGCTGTAATGAAGGATGTTGAAGTATTTTCTCTCTCCGAAGTAGCATCCTCATCTGGTAGGTTCCTCCATATGATAAAAAATTCTTTGATAACCCTGTTCCGCAAGTGCTTCTCACAAGTGTCCAAAATAGCCTCCATCTCCATAACTAAGTGCCCCTCATCATCCATGGGTGGTAGCTCTGTAGCTGCGGTCACCTGCTACCCCATTGCCTTTTTCAGGTAAGACACATGAAAAATGTTGTGTACTCAGCTCCCCAAGGGTAGCTCCAGCTGATATGCTACCTCCGCAACTCTCCTAGTGACTAGGTACGGGCCATAGAAGCGAAGCTTGAGCTTCTTGGCCCCCTTTTGTTTGAACCTGCTGTCTCGATCACTAACAATGGTCTTCAAAAGACCATGAAGCTAAAATGGTGAAAAAGTGTGCAAGGTTTGTCAATCGGTCTACCACCATGTATATGCAATCCTTGCCCTTCACTGTGGGCAACCTGGTAACAAAATTCATCAACACACTCTCCCCTTTCCCCTCAGGAATAGGAAAAGGTTGTAGTAACCCAGTAGGGTGTGTCTGCTCACCCTTGTTCCTTTGGCATGTGTCACACTCTCAGACATGCTGTGAAAATTCCTAGATCTAACAATCTTTGGAATCCTACTGCAACCAACTAAATCTACTTCACCTAGATTGTAAATTACCTTACAAGCTTATTTTAGATTTCTTCATGAAACATTGAAGTAGATTATTGAAGTAGCCGACACCAATTTAATTATGATTCTGAATAATAGAAACTGAGCAAGGAAAATAGAAACACATAGGACAATTATTTTTGAAAAAAAGTCCCAGGAAAAACCCAATGCGAGAAACCGGTGTAGTAGCTCTGAGGGTTTATTATTAAGCAGTAGCAAAATCTGAATACATCACTGAGTACCTCACAAGGTTATTCAGCTACAGAGAGAAACACTAGCAGAAGCTTTGTGGGTTTTACCTCACACAATCATTGAGAAATCCTGGCTAATCTAGCCCCAAACTGACTGCCCCCCGGCTTTTCTGGCTACCTTTGCACTGCCTCTGCGAAGTGTCTGCGTCAGCCCAGTGTCAAGCTCTCGGGGTGTTGCGTAACTTCTCTGGTTGGCCGATCTACTGCCCAGGAAGTTCGATTTTTGCCTCTCAGTCTCACACCCCGGCTCCCAACTTCTAAAAATCGAATTCCTCTATAGATTTCGGAATTTTCTCTCTCCCACTGTGTTGGTACTGCGTGGCCCTTCCGGCCCTATGTCAGCCTCTGTGTCAAGGCTTCTGGATCACTCATTGCCTCTCTCTGTTGATGTATCTCTGACTGAGAATCTCTCTCTGGAAGCTGCTATCCCTGCCCCTTAACTACAAGAGATTTTCTCAATCGATTTTTCCTCCTGAGAACTACTCACTTCAAAAAATCGATTTTCTTTATCTCTCTGTGTTTTTCAAATGACCCTCAAGCCCCTTCTTATATCTTCCTATTAGACAACCAACGGCCTAGATTAAATCATAATCAAAGGCTCAGATCATTTTGGCTTGATTTGTGGCTTTTTCTAGAAGTTTCACCCCTTATTAGATTAATACCCATTAATATTTTAATTTTCCTAAGTTTAGACTTAGGAACCCCATTAAAATATTAATTATTTTAATAAAATCAATTCTAGGTGAAATTTCCCAAAACGATTTCTGGCTTCTTTAGAATACATATCACTAAGCCTCCCTACAAAATTTGATGCTTAGAGCACATCCAATGCTACTCCAAATCAACACTCCCTCTTAGCGAGGAATGTGCTCTAGCAATACACTGCTACTGCATACTGCTCTAGCTCTGAAGCATCATCCTCTGCGTTGTTGATGTCTAATATGTTGTCCACCAACTATTGCGCTGCTGCTGCAACTGTACTGCTGCCTTTGACACTGACCTGCCAATTATACATCTATAATGCAGGTCCCTCTCAAATGTTGCATCTGCGATGCTGCTAGCACTGCCACTGCTAACATTGCATCTGTACTGCAACTCAGTTGCTGAGAAAAGAAACTGAAAACACCCAAAACTAGACAAGTATCCAGTGGATACACCTCGATGCTAAAATCCTGATTGTTGCTAGTCCCATGCTCTCTTCTGAAGCCACTGCATTGCTAAAGCTCTGCACTGTGCCTCCTCGCACTATTGCCTCTCTGCTCTGTGTTGCTCATATTTTGGCACTACTGTTGATTTGGGGTAGCATCGGATGTGCTCTAGCCACGAAATTTGGTGGAGAGGTTGGGACACATGAGATCTCCAATACCCAGAAAGGGTTTGGGCAGATTCTAAACAAATCGGGAGATATTAAAATAATTAATATTTTTAATGTAGTCGCTAAGTCTAAATTTAGGGGAAAATAAAATATTAATGTGTATTAATATGAATCTATGTTAGAATGGTCCAAAAGACATGGATCAAGCCAGATCTAATCTTAGCCGTTGATTAGGGACTTAATCTCGACCGTTGATATGTCAACAAGAAAAGTATAAGAGAAGGCTTGAGGGTCACTTGGAGAGTACGCCAGATGATCAGTCATTCTATTCTCTAAAGCAGGGTTTGCTAAGAGAGATAGAATCAGCAATCGGGAGAGCCACTGAGGGGCATTGAGTACAAAGAAACAGAGAAGGAAAAGATTGTGTCGAGAGAGCAGCATAGCAACCAAGGAGAGTGACGCAAAGCCAGCAAGGGCTCACGCAGGGCCACGCAGAGGCAACCAAGTACTGCACAGAGCACTAGAGGGGCCAGCATAGCTGACACAGAGGCTCCCAGAGCTAACGCAGGGCCTCCTGTGGCTAACGCGGGGCAAGTGCTGGGCTAGGAGAGGCTAACATAGTCCAGATTGGGCAGATGATGGGGTTGCAGAGCAGTTTTGTGCTGAGGAACTGCCGAAAGGATTTTCCGGGGTTTTAGCCAAGAGATTTCTCTCAAACTGTGAGGTATAGCTGCTAAGGAAATTCTCTGTTGGGTAGGCCAGATTGTACTCTGATATTGCTTAATAAGAAAACCCTCAGATAGTTGCACTGATTTTCCCACATTGGATTTTTCCGGGGACATTGGTCCAAAAATAATGGCGTCATGTGGTGTGGTTGTTTTGGTTTCTTTTAGTTGTTGATCTGTAATATGTTGAGCATGCACTGGTGTTTATTTTCAGTATTTACTTTGTAAATAACTTGTTAAAGGAAAAAATAACAAGTAGGCAAGAAAAAATAAAAAAAGTGCATCAAGGGTTTCTAAACTAAGTAAACTTAGAAACTTCAACATGGTATCACAGGGTGATTGCAGATCACAGGAGGACTAAAAGACATCAACTGAGTGGAGCAATAGCAACAGAAAACAGTTGTCCCAAGGTGACAGAGGTTGTTTCTAGCAACGCAAAAGCCAAGAAGTGTGACGCCGAGCCAACCAAAGCCATGCAAAAGAAGTCGGGAGTTGCGCAGAGCCTCAGAAAGGCTAGTGTTGCTGACACAAAGGGCCAGAGGGCTGACGCAACGCATCCTAGTGTTGACGTAGACCCATCTGGGGTGATGCAGAGCCAGCGTGGAGCAGAGAGGGGCTGACGTAGTTCACAAAGGCAGTTGTTGGAGTCTAGAAGGCTGCAGAAATATTGCAGAGTGGAGTTGGCGAGGTACTGTAGTCAGAAAAGACCTGACAGAGCAAGGCCAGAGGAGGTGTTATCGAGGGTTTCTAGCCGAGGAACCTAGATCAGCAGTGCAGTGGCACAAGACAATCAGAGTAGGGGGCATCTCGACAAGCAACAGCAGGATTTCCAAGAGGGAAATCAGGACTCACAGTGAGTCCAGAAGAGAACTTCCACACGGGAAGTAGAGACTCAGGCGATTCGAACAGATAACTTCCAGGAGGATAGTAGAGGAGCGTCATGGCACTACACGGGGTAAAAGACCAGGATAGACTGGACGGAGCATCGAACTTTGCAGTCTGGAAGGCCAGAATCTTATCAGTGCTTGACAGGAATCGTGTCAAGAACTTCGCCTTGAAGGTTATAGCTATCCTAGTCGACCCCAATGATAATGACAAGTACGAGAAGGCGATGGCGAGGGCCAAGTACATTATCCTTGACGGGGTCAAGGATCATGTGGTACCACATATAACCAAGAAGGAAACAACAGTTGAGATATGGGAGGCTCTCAAGAACCTGTACCAGCATACTTTTGTGGAGAAAAGAATGCTGCTCAAGAACTAGATGAGGTCGTATCAGATGAAGAAGGGTCAAACGATGGACTCCTTCCTCGGAGGACTAAATGAGATCCGAGATCAGTTGACTACTATAGGAGCGACACCAGATCAGGAGCTTATGGTGAGGATAGCCCTGAATGCTATCTCAGAAGAGTGGGAAGTGTTTGTCCAGAGCATCCTAGGCAGAGGGACTCTCCTACCTTGGGACGAGATGTGGGCAACTCTTCACCAGAAAGAGATCAGACGAAAGTCAAAGACAGATAGCAGCAACAAAGGGATCAAGGTCAAGCAGGAGGAGGAGGATGTTGCCCTAGCATCTGAGGGAAAGCATGAGAAGCGAAAGAAGAAAGATCTCTCTAAGATCAAGTGCTTCCACTATGGGGAGATGGGTCATTATGCGATCCAGTGCCCAAGGAAGAAGAGTAAGGGAGAGTCTTCCGAGACTAAGGCAGCTCCAGCAGAGGCAGAGAAGGAAGTTTTGACAGATGATAACTGTGCCATGAGTGCACACACGCCACCTGAGCGAAAGTGGGGAGACATCGAGTTGTAGTCAAGCGGACTACAGGTGATGAGGGGCAGGATCCTTGAGGTACCCAGCCTCTTGGATTAGACCTCGCTACGGGAGCCCCAACGAGGAGTAGCAGGACTAGCTGAGTGGGTAGAGATGGATGCGGATGGTGCAACAGAGAGAGCTACAATGCAGGAGTCTCGAGATAGCGTAGAGCTAGCAGGGTGCAGCAGTGCGAGAGGCACAGGAGTGTTGCACCAGTGCAAGAAGGCACAGCGAGGTGTGCAATGGTGCGAGATGCAGGGAGTTGTTGCAGCAATGCAGAGGTCAGAGAGAGGGAGCATTTGTCAGCGACATAGGGAGCTTCAACATCAGTGCGTGTTTCTAGCCCAACAGGGAGCTCAGTTGGGAGATCAGTTACTTACTTCTCAGTAACTGAGTTGCAGTGTAGCAGTGGGCGGCACAATGCAACATGATGAGAGGAGGTGCAGTGCGGATGCAGTGTTGGGAAAAAGGACCATCAGCAGCATAGATGCAAATGGAGTTGTCGTACAGATGCAGTAGTGGTAGTGGCAAAACCATGGGTAGCAATACAAGAGGCAGTAGTGCAAAGGATGGTGGGCAAGAAGGCCTAGCATCAGCACAGGTACCGATGTCGGATGATCAGAGTAATACTCAGTGAGGAGTATTGCTTGAGCACAGTCTTCGCTAAGAGAGTGTTGATTTGGGGTAGCATCAGATGCGCTCTAGCCACGAAATTTGGTGGAGAGACTGGGGCACATGAGATCTCTAATACCTAGAAAGGGTTTGGGCAGATTCTAAACAGATCGGGAGATGTGATTGGTTCTTGTGCATGTATTTTTCTCTCGGTAATTGTGTAATAACTGCAGTAGAATTTATTTTAATATTTGTTGAAGGGATTTCATAAATAACTTATTGTGAATAATAAGTAGATGAAATGAATCAGTGGCTACAGTAGAATTTCAGTTTAGAAATTTTCACAAGGACCAACCATCGACTTTCCCCCACCAATCTCCCTCCAATGAATGCGTACTTCCTTGTGGGTCGTATTTCTCTATGGGTGGCCCCCACTTGCCGCTAGCAGTTCAATTTTCTCCCCCTTCCTCTAATGTTTGGGCCTCCTCTTAACTCCAAAATTCATGTGGGACCTCTAAACACAACTTTCCTAAGTGCAAGTACGAAATAAGACAAAATTGAACAAAATTGATATTTTCGCTTAACAATATTGCTAAGTGGGAATATCACATTGCTTGATAAGCAAGGTATAAGGCTCCCTAGGAAGCGCCAAGGGGATTTCAAGGACTAGGGTTTGATAATAAGACTTGTAAGAAAGATACCTAGTCCTATAAATCCTTGTGAAAACTTGGTTTCCAAGTGGTCTTTGTGAAATTAACTTCAATAGGTTGTGGGACCAAGTGGATCCAAAATTAGGTCAAGGGGATGGAATTGATCAACCAGCGATGTGCTTGACCTAATTGAGAGGAAGAAGGGGATCAAAGGAGAAATTTTCAGTAATTTTGATGTAATGATCCCAATGAAGGCACTAGCCAAGGGAAACCAAGGGTAAGAATTGATCTCGGACCTAGGGCTTGAAATATCTCAAGATCCCATCACCAGAATTGCTTCAAATTTGGAGGGCCTCTACAAGGCACGACAACTCAGTAGTGGGCAAGAGATCGAACTGTTTAGATGCGCAAACCATGAGAAAATTGATGCCCTAGTTCACCTATAGAGGCTAGGACTAGAAACAAAGGGAGAGAGGTGAGGAAAAATATGCTTTTGAGTGATCACCTATGGAGGATTAGTGCCGGTGTCCTTTGCAAAAGATGGAGTCAAGGAGATTTTAACATTTGAAATAGATTCAATTAGTCAAGGAGGCCTTGGAAACAACTTCGCATGGCATTAGGGCATCATAATCGCTGCTTCAAGGTCTTTATACTTCGATTTGCAATATTTGATGACTTATCAAGATAAAATTTTGACACAAAATATCTCCACGAATATTCACTCATTCATACATGGCCATGACATGATGCAATGCTATAAAAGATCAAATTTCCACAATATTGCATAAGAAAAATAGTAAATTTCAGCCTAGTATAGCGAAAATCCCAGCAACATGCATGTGACAAGAGAAAATGACAAGTATAGCTTTTAAAGAGTATTTGCATGTAAAAAAGAGTATATCCAATCATCAACATATTCCAATAATGAAGTTCCAAGACAAAATGAAAGAGATTCAAACATCAAAATTCATCAATTATCCAAACTCGTCCTCTAAGGATAGCAAAAATCTCATAAGAGAGGATAACCCAATCCAAGTGATGATGATCAAAATGAATCATCTTACTTCTATTTTTACACTCTTTAATGAATTTGATTAAGGTAAATTGGCCTAATTGAGCCCCTAAAATAAAATAATGTGCATAATAATAATACTTTTGGTGACAAGCCCACCAAATATCTCAATAACATAAAGATAAGCCTCTCAAGAGGGTTGAATGATCAACAACGTGAGTCATTGGGCCTTTGAGGAGGCCTAATGAGGTCCAAAGGGTGCCATGATGTGAAAATGGACTCTAAACATAATGGACAAGGGGTTGGCCCCTTGTTTTCCAAGAAAGAACCTGTGGTGCTCTCAAGTGGGTGTGGGGGCACAAGGACATCCTCATGGGTCTCCAAGTGATCGAAAATGCCTGTAGACCATCTATAAGGGCTAGGATGCTGGTGTAAGCCCTCTCTCTGCAACAGAAGACATTCTCTAGACCCTAGAACATCTTCCAAATGTATGGTGCAAGTGTGGAGAGGACTAGGCATGGTGAACCAGGTTTATCATCCCCATCCAAAAATGTGGAACACGAAAAATCAATGATTGGTGTCAGGGATCCATGAAGTATTATCTGCTATGGTGGAGGCCCATGGCTCTCAACGCTCACCATATAACTGCCAATGTGACCCTCTGGAGAGCTAAGACCCACTTGCAATCCTGCATAAGATCCAATGCGTCCCCTTGCCGTCCAATACAACAAATCATTAGCATAATCAAATAAAAGAGCTTACAAATCATGAGATCAACGGGGCACTTCATGGTGGCATGCCCTTCCGTAGTGGGATTTTGCATGTACAAGTGTAGCGGGGAGCAAATCGTGGTATATGAGTTACCCCAACGTTTGTTTTTCCACCCTTCTTCATATGCCTTTTGCCTTTGATTGATTTTTCTTCATAATTGCTCAGGGCTCTAGAGGATAAAAGCATGATGTGTAATATGTAATAGTAGATACTCCCTTAGGGTGGGGTGGTTTGTCACCCACCAGGGTTGGGACAAGCATAGGTTCCATAATGATAGAGGGGGCTCATCTAGGGCCCATAGGAACCAACGTGATCGTCATGGATAAGGGGTAGAGCTCATGTTTGGTTTTTGCCCACGCACTAAATTGGTATGTCTCGGCCATTTTTTGAATTTTGTGGTACATTTCCTGTTGAGAATGGCCATTTTTTCTTTTCTTTTTAGCTGCATCAGCCTTCAAGGCATTATTCCAAGCCCGACCCAAGGTGTGGACAAGGGGGGGGGGG
>APFE030552007.1:35223-51542 GCA_000404065.3 Pinus taeda | reverse complement strand
AGTTACTAAGTGCCATTGAAGTTACTCAAAGGGAAGAAAAGCATAGTGACGAACCGGAAGATGAGGAAATTGTATTGAAAAGTATGAACTATTATGTGGGGAATGAAGATCACCTACCATTTTATGTTTCTTTGATAGTGAATGATCGTCTTTTACACAACTGCATGCTTGATTCAGGGGCTTCATCAAATGTCATGACCAAGAAAGTCATGGAGCAACTGAATTTAAGGGTTTCTAGGCCCTATCACAACATATGTTCAATGGATTCTAAAAAAATTGAAGTGTGTGGGATAATTAAAGATTTACAGGTTTTCCTAGCTGCATACACAAATAGAATAATGACTATGGATATTGTTGCGATAGACGTTCCAGATTCATGGGGAATGTTCCTATCAAGAAAATGGGCATCAGATCTAGGTGGCAGCCTTCAAATGAAATTATCATATGCCACCATCCCCATGCCTAATAATACCTTTGTCAGACTTCATCGAGAGTTAGAGAAAAGATATCATGTTGAAGATCTAAGGAAACCCAACAATGAGATTATCTGTAGATCATGCCAGATAGGGAGTGATGCAGCGTTAACAAATTTCCTTCCCTCCTTAACAAAACAGATTCAAAACGAAGAGATTAGGCATAGCTCAAAAAGATTAGGTACTTCAAATTTTCCATTAGAGCATTTTCAAGACAAAGCAGTAGGATTGGCAATAAATGTATCATCATCACCATCGTAACTAACCAAGAAGAAAAGAAAAAAGCAAAAAAAGAAAAAAGATATAGAAAATGAACCACTAGTTTTGAGCAAGATCAAGCATCAACGCATCAATAGTCGGGAAAGGAAAAGGAAGAGGTTTGGCATATCTAATGGCCACAAACATGTTAAAATTGGGGCAATTCATAATCCCAAGATAGTCAGAATTGGGCAAGGCGCATCAAAGAAAGAACCTATGGACTTGCCTGTGGGTAGGCAGGTTCTCAATAGTCGAAGACATCTGATGCCATGGGGCATCTTTTTGTATCATATTTCTAAACTTATCTTGTGCTATTTTTGTTTAAGTAGTTTTATTTCATGAATAAATTGTCATTTATGCTCTTAGAATAAACTTTCATTTCTTCGTTTCTGTACTTTATTTCATTTGATGATATTTTGAATGGATACTGCTGATATATGTCTTTTGTTGGTGGATGCAGATTCCAGGTTCTTGCACACTATCACTTTATATCTACCATGCATCCCCATATGGAGCCAAATGTTGACCACTGGAGTGGCACCTGATGATTATATGAAGACTCCATGCTCAAGGATGATCTAGAGGACACTTGTACCATCAGGTGTCATCAGTCAACAGAGTTTTTTAACTCTACTTCTATCTTCTCATCAACTTTCTTGTACCTAGATTCCACACCCTGCGGGGAATTGTAATAAGTGATACTAGTAATGATGAGCTTTTGAATTTGTAACAAGCCTAGAATGTTGGGACTCTATCAGCAAAAAAGTACACCTACGAGTGTTTTTTTTATTCGGTTAATTATCCCTTCTTTTTCAAAGGCAGATAATTTTTTGGGGTTTTTCACTCATTTTTTACCCCAAAGCCGAGGTGACAGTTTGAAGGTTGAGCCCCTAACACATCTTAATGTCTATAGTCGATGTATATTACCATACTAGATCACGCAAAAAAAATTGTGGAATTTGGCTAGGTCTAAGTAGGATTTTTTAATAATTAAAAATTTCCCGTAGAACGGGATTTTTTAATTATTTTCTATGTAATGGTGTGAATAAGTGGCCTTAGGAAATGTCTGGGGCGTGGACTACTCGAAACTCATCCTCAGAGACCCAGTGTTATCCCAAGGCCCACTCTGAGGGTCAAAAAATGACTTATAGTCCCTCAAAAGCCGATTTTCCTAGTGACAATGGCAAAAAATGAGAAAAAATTCAAAAAAATTCAATTAGTGAAAAAATTTCTAAATTTTTCCAAACTCAAAATAAATCAAATTTTGACATGGAAATATAAGGGAATATCAAGGGTGATGTGGCAGCCATGCACGACCCACCATATGGAGGAAAGTCAAAGTCAAAGTTCCAAATGGTAAGTCAAAAGGTTCCATGTTGAGTTAAAGAGGCCACATTGAAATATTTTATATTGTGAAAAGTTAAATTATTGATTTAATTGATGTTGGAGAATAAGGTTCAGATTCTAATAAAATGAGTGGGGAATCGTCCCCACTCACTCTCCATAATCTACGTATAGCCAAAAGCAAATAAGCACATGCCATAAAAAAGATCCACGCTGGCCCAGTCAAAGTGTCAACGCAGCCACTCCAACTCCAAGCAAATCAGCCAATAGCAGTTCAGTTCAGCTTGTAAGCAGCAATTATAGGCAATTTTAGGTTCATGATATTACACAATAGATTTTTAAGAGGATATTTATGTTGGCAATCAAGGAGACAGTTCCATGAATGGGCAAATTAGGTGCACGTGAGCGGTCAAAGATCAACGCTACAGCAAGGCATCTCAACGCAGATTTGGAAAGATCATTTAAATGCATGACATCAAGGACATATCTCCACCGCACTGTACACATGTACCAAGCAGCCAGCATAAGGGAACCCGCAGCAAATGAAGCCAACCTATACACACACTTAACAGCATTCAATACACAATCACTGTAACAGCTACAAGCAGATCTTCATAACAGCTTACACAGCAGCTGGTTGGCTTGACTGTTTGAGGTGTCAACAGCAGTTTAGAGGCAGCCAAACACACAGTAGATTTAAGGATAATCGATGGACAGTCAAGGAATCAAGTTTTTCACCTACAGCCAGTCATATTGCCACTTGTGATTTGATTTTCTACATTGGGATTGTCAATCCATCTCCACTTGCCATTGGAATTTTCCTTGGGATCATCTCCCATTTTCTTATTTATATGAGTCTTGAGCTCTCATTTGTATCATAGAACGAGCTGTTGGGCTTGCGGAGACTCTATTGGATTTTGTATTTATCTTTCATATAAATAAATAAAAGTCTTTGGGGTTACTAACTTCACTTGTGGTACATTCTTTGGTTGATGAGGTATACCAGTGTCATATTGATTTTACATTGCTATCTAGTTGTTTTTTTTGTGTGCATTTGCCTGAAGGCATTTTTGTCTAAGGAGGAGAGATTTGCAGCTATCTCAAATCTCATTTGGGCTTGGTATATTTTGTGCTCTTGTTGTAGCTTGTTATTTTCAGTTGAATGACAAGCTCAACTTGGTCTCTATGTGCCAAGTCTCTTTTGCACCAACAATTGGTTTGCAGTCATTTTTGTGTTCAAAGGATAGGTTGCCAACTCTATTGGAGTGTGAACATTTCTTTGGTTGGAATAGTCACCTCCAAGGATATCAAAAATCCCACAAGATTGTTCAAACCAATAATCTCATAAGACATCAAGAGATTTATTTAAGAGGGGGTTTCATGAACCCTTTGCTTCTTTTCTATCTTGAAAAAATATCATATATTTTCTTCTTTCATTTGTGTGCGTATTGGTTTTATCTAGCATTTGAAGCCCTATTTATTTTGCATGTTAACTCTTTTGCTTGCTTTCCTAGAGGTGTTTTTGGAGGCAATTCAAGTTTGAAAAAAGAGAGCTAAAGGATAAGCTAAATAACCCTTTTCCATTTGGAAACCCAAGTCCAAGGTTATTTGGGCTTTCATTTGAAAGCATTTCACTTCATTCTAAGTAAAAAAAACAATTTCATTTCTTAAAGAGCAATACTTTAAAGGCACTGGTTGTTTATGTATTTCATGCTTATCCTATGTGTTTATGGTTATTGCTCATATCAGGTTTGCTTATAAATCTTAAAGAAATAATCTATTTAACTCTAATAATTCTCCTAGAAACTCACATCTTTTTTTAACTTAACTTTTCATTAGGGACCACCCCCCTTAGCTAACCTAGGAGATAGCTCAAACGGAGAGAGTCGGGATTAGTGTGACATCCCCTTCTCTGATTTCCCTACCACCAACCACACCTTGTGGGGTTAAAGGCTTTTCTCACTGACTTATAGGTAGGTGTAGGTGGCAGAGTCAACACGATCCAAAGGTGGTGGGTAACAAACTTGAATATTAGGCTGCTCTACTTAAAAACTCTTGTTTCTTTGAAAAAAAATCATTTGGAACATCTTTATGACAAATTTTGTGAAAAAACCAGGGAGAATTTTTTTTTTTTGTGGGAGCATGCTCTGGGAGCAATTCGTAGGGGCTCCTCCGCAACCATGATGCAACGTTCCACCTTGACCATCAGTGCTCCCTCTTGTTGACTTTAACAGCTAGTACGTGGTACATTTTGGTCCATGGATGTTAATCTTCAATGCCCTTGCACATTTTGCTTGGACTCTTTGACTATTCATTGGATCCTTGACCATATGCAACGTCCCACTAGCCCCAATGGTTAGATTGACCACAATGCTATCACATTTGACCTCCATGTGGTAGTTAAGGAGGACATCATCAGCCATGTGGTAGTTAAGGAGGACATCATCATCCATGGGAAGAGGATCTCCAATGCCCTAGTGAATTTGGAAATTCTACCACTTGGGTTTCGTCCAACTAATTTTGTAGATATCCTTTAATGTATTGCATGTCTAATTCGGTCAAAATTTGCCTTTGTTTTGCCACGTGGAACCCCCATATGCTATTGGACCACCTTTGAGTATCAATTTGTCGTTGATGCCTTCACATTTTGGAAAAATTTCAACGTGCCATATCATCGAAACTTTTTGCTAAACATTTTGATACTAAGTTGACTTTTTTCCTCCCAAAAGAAGGTCCATTAAGAAGCGTGTACTACCTTGAGAAGAATGAACACGCTGAAAAGCTATGAGACAGCCATGTTGAGAATTGTCTGATGAATGTACCATGGCCAAAGAACACATACATACTCAATAAAAAAACCATGTGAGAAAGACATAGCTGCACACAGGACATTCTTAGTTTTAAAACCCGACAACTAATTTAATGAAATTTCTGGAAAATGAAAGAGCCGAACACAAACTTTTCAAAAAATCATTCATCAAATATAATGGGCTTCATAACTGAAAATTGCAGTGAAAAAACAAACTTGAAGATAGAAACATGCCATAAAAACAATACACCAAAAATTTACCCAAGAAACCCCAACTGGGGAAAACCTACCAACTTTTGTGTTCTTATTATGCTCATGAAATATTCAAAAAAGATTGCAAAGAGGAGGAAAGACTTCTCTTCACTCAGGAAATCCCTCAACGCAACTGATTTGTGCCCTTCTCTCCTACTCAACCTGCCTGCATGTGCATTATACGGAATTGTACAGGCCCGTATGAGCCCTCCGCGTAGCTGAATGCAGCCTGGCTGAAAATCTAAACTAGTTGGACAAATAATGAGGTTGTTCTACCTCTCTTTTTTCCCTAGATGCACTGATCTGAAAATCCTAGGCACTGAACTGAACACCCCTTTCTCTATTGAGTTGAACACACAAGTTGTCTAGCGCATAATGAGCCTAGTCTATGCCCTTTTCCTCCTTTGAAGTCGACCTGGGCCCACCATCTCCACAAATAGTTGAGATTAGATCTCAATGGATGGTTGAGATCACTTCAATTTTTTACTCTAGGAAAATTAAAATTTTCCTAAGTCAAAATAATGAAATAAAGTGTAACTGCACCTCTGTCCCACTTGTGGGTCCCTTTGCTTAGTGCACCTCTAAATTTAGCTGAACCCTTTCTCCTATATATCCATTTAACACTCCCTCCTAGAGAGGAAGGTGTTATGTACTGCAACCAATTTATCTCTAAAGTAGACAAACTCGCGCCTTGCCAATGCCATGGTCAAAATATCAATTGTCTACTCATCTGTAGGCATGTACTGGAGTTTGACATTACCCCTTTGAACACAATCTCTAATATGGTGGTACCAGATCTCAATGTGCTTGGAGTGGTCATGAAACAATGGATTTTCAGAGAGCTTGATGCAACTCTAATTGTCACAGTGTATAACTGTGAGCTCCAACTTCTAACTTAATAACCCAACAAGTAGTTCCCTCAACCATATGGCCTTTTGTAGGCTACCGGGTTGGAAGCCATGTACTCGACCTTAGTTAAGCTTAGTGCCACTAATTTTGCTTCTTGCTGAATCAAGAAACAACTGCAGACCCAACACTGAAAGTACAACCTGAAGTGCTCTTCTTGTCCGTTGAACTCCCTGCCGAATCTACATCTGTGAATCCTTAAGGGCTCACACCATCAACATGCTTGCACAACAACACATAATCTGTTGTGCCCCTGAGATACCTCAACACGTGCTTGGCAGCAATCCATTGCACTTTGGTCGGCTCAACCATAAACTGGCTCAACTGGTTAACTGCAAAGCATATTTTGGTTCATGTGTTCACCAGATACATCAACGACCCATTAAGCTACCTGTAAAGTGTGGCATCAACTCGTTTTGCTTTGGTAGTGTCCACCTTCCTTTAGTTTGTGACTAGAGGCATGGTCACAGGCCTGCAGTCCTACATGCAGAACCTCTTGAGAATCTCATTCATATACATGTCGTGTCCCAAGAATATCTCCCCAATGCCCATCACCCTACCATACCTCCAACCCAAGGAAATAGTGCATCAGCCCTGTATCCTTCATCTCAAACTCCACTGCAAGATCTCGATTGTAGTCATTGATGAGCTTCTCATCCCCTGTTAGATCAAATCGTCAACATACAACAGAAGAATGAGAGGTTATCCCCCAACCACAATATAATATAAGTTAGGGTTAGCTTCACACTTAGTGAAGCCTAATCCAAGAAGGTAGTTTTGTATCCTAGCAGACCAAGCTCTCAGTGCCTGCTTGAGCCCATAAAGAGCTCTCTTCAGCCTACAAGCATGCATACCTTTGTTGAATACCTCAAACCCCTCAGGCTGCTCAATATATATCTCTTCCTCAACAACTTCTTTAAGGAAGGCAATCTTCACGTCCATTTGATGGATCTTCCACCCCATTTGCGCTAAGATTGGCAATATGTTACTAATGGATGAATACCAGCCCACGGGCGCAAATGTCTCATCATATTCTATTCCTGTGTTGTGGGGGAGTGCTGCCCCCCCACTCCCACTCTTGAAGCGCGCTCCAAACAGAAGCGCTTAGGGAATGACCCTGGGAGCGCGCTCCTAAATCAATCCCATTTGGGAGACATTTTCGAGAGTGCGCTCTCGCAAAAAGAAAATTCGCTCCCTAGTTTTTCTTCACAAAAACAATTACGCAAAGACATTCTAGAATCCAAATGCAAATTTTTTTCAAAGAAATAAGAATTTTTTAGTGGGGCGACCTAATATTCAAGTCTATGGCGCTAGTATTTATATGCAATTCATGGTAATGTTAAATTCTCAAATTAAAAGTGACATTCTCCTTTATCTTTCATTTTCATTATTTTATATAAATTTTTAACATTACCATGAAATGACTCAGGATGTTTGAGAGCGGTTCCGACCTCATTGGATCTCATACGGAGAAAGTAGAATTCTAAATCTCACTCAAAACCTAGCAGACTTATCAGTTTTTCAAAATTTCAGGATTGGGGGGATTGCAATATTTCCACTGAATTTTGTCATGTACTAGGCTATGGAACTCGTATTTAATCAAGAGCACCAAGCCCTCTATGTACTCTTAATTTTCTAGTGTTCTATGCTTAATAATCACTTATATCAATTATTCTTCAATTCGCAATCAATTTCCAATATAATTTAATCTTCCAACAATAATAAGCAATTGTAGATAGACCAGTAAACCAAATGCACAAAAGAAGACAACCAAGAACAATAGAAACACAGAATTTTGGCCAAAGACCAAAGAAAAACCCCACAAGGGGGAAAACCCTTTCCAAATTCTTTTTCTATTAGATTGTCATCAAATGTTTAGCAGAGAGATACAATGTCCAAGCACATCAACAATAAGTCAAAGGTCAAAGCCTTGACTAGTCAAATCAACTATCCAATACCCAATCAAAGATGAGCCCAAAAACTCAACTCAATGCTTAACACAATTACTTATATCAATTTTTCTTCAATTAGCAATCAATTTCCAATATAATTTAATCTTCCAGCAACAATAAGCAATTGTAGATAGACCAGAAAACCAAACGCACAATAGAAGACAACCAAGAACAATAGAAATAGCAATTTGGTCAAAGACGAGGGAAAACCCCACAAGGGGGAAAACCCTTTCCAAAATCTTTTTCTATTAGATTGTCATCAAATGTTTAGTAGAGAGATACTATGTCCAAGTACATCAGCAATAAGTCAAAGGTCAAAGCCTTGACTAGTCAAATCAACCATCCAATACCCAATCAAAGATGAACCCAAAAACTCAACTCTAGTCAAAAGTCAAACCTGCAATTTCTGGTCAAAGTCAACAACAATCGACTCTTCCCTAACCAATCAACAGTCAAAGTGCTCCAAAAAGTTCATTCAAGGCAGCAAAGAATTCGGCCTCTTCCCCTCAATCAAACTCAGTCAAAACAATCCCAAAATTCTGCCTCAAAATCAGTCAATGCCAAAGTCACCCCTGTGGTCCAAGGTTGCCTCAAATTTGTGGGCAAATGAGGTCAAAGTGCCCAGAAAAATTTGTCCTCCTTGCTCCTGAATTTGGCCTCCAAAACAGATCCATAATCCCAATTCAAACCATCCCAAGAATCGCAAAAGTCAACGCTAGTCAAAGGCCCAAAACAAAAAGTCAACGAACCAAACATAAATGCCTTCCTTCCCTTCGCACGTGTGAACTCGGACCTGCAATTTTAGACCTAGTCGAACCAAACAAGAGAAGATGTGATGAGTTGATGATGCCTCCAAGTGATGTGACATGTGGTCTATTTATATGTGTTTGATGAGGTAGATTTCCTTGCCCAAGCAACTTGTACTTTTGTGTAGTTGTGGGTTTCATGTTAAAAATAATATATTTACATGAGCATATTAAATTCTTTCAAGGGCTAGAGGGGTCTTTTCAGGGTGAGGAAGCCTATCCAAAGGAGGGAATTTCTCCCTAAGCTATCAAAATTTAACACTCCCTCTCAGCTAGGGAGGAATAACCGACTGCATCATAAGTCTCATCTCAAGTGACCCGTCATCATCATCACTGCAATATCTCAACTCTACTCATCTCTGCTCATTTGTTGAACACTCTTGAATCTAAAGAAGAAGAAACATTGAAGGGGAAATTAATCTACCACCCTATATCCAATGACTATGGGCAAGATACAACTTACCATGAAGGTAAGGATCACAACCATCCCATCGTCCATTGGTCTTCCGACCTTGTCACTCAAGAGTGTTGTTTTTCCACGATACTAGTGTCTAGGATAGAATCTTAAATCACTAACGCTACCAAACCAAGTATCACAACATATTATAGCCGCATATAAACAACACTAAATCACACGTGCACAAATATAGACAACTTTTTACAAATTTTCAACCCAACTTTCTTATATTAATCGACCTGAATAACACAACAATCTAGGTCTCCCGTACCAGGGATAATGGCCCTCATACATCCATTGATACAAGATATACAACAACTAGGGATTGGTGTCTGTCATGATGACCACCACTCTACCCAATACAAGATAATCTGACCGTCTAGATGATGTAGAGCTCCTCACAGCTGCCTTGGTCATACCCTATACACATTTGCCTAGTCCTTCGGCTCTCCATTGCAGCATTTGCCTCTATCAATGCTCCAAGTCTATCTAGCCAGTGAATCTCGGCTCAACAATTTGCTCTCTCATTGATCGTTTGTCCATTAATGTATCAACACATCGAGACTCATGTCGAGTTGTTCACAACTCTGTTTGTGAACAACTCACAACTTACCATTGTTGCTCCTCAACTACTCAGGGACTTCTTCCCACTATAGTCTTCTTGCGCTACTCCAATGAAGACTAACATAGGTCAGGAGGGATGCCACCTATCACCATCAAATGTCGCTTCTCCAATGATGAACACAGGCTACAACAAACTGCTCCTATGGCTGATCAGACTTATGAGCTCCAACAAACTGCCTCTCCTAGCAACCCTTAGTCCATCAAGGCACTGCACTTAGGGCTTCACAACTAGGCACTTTCACGCTGCCCTCCAATAGATCTCAAATACCCAATCTAACTCCAACAACCAACGTCCTTCAGATCTACTCAAACATCGTACAACTAGAGCTCTGAAGATCTTCCCTTTGCACTGCAATAGAGTTATTGCGCAAATCTAGGCTCCAATAGACTATTGTGGCATTTGCCCACTGATTAGGGCATCTGATATTCCATGTCATCCCTATCTCTTGTCCGCTACAGTCATCCAAAAACACTCCATCCAATCTGGTCCAAAACTCTATCCAACACCTAGCAACAAATCAACTCAACACATATCTCTAAGTTGGTGTCTCACTGTTGTCACTTTGGTTGCCTAGTTAGGGCTTCTAACAACACTTATTAAGCCCTTCTAATCACCTCCTAAAGGTTCCCAATAACTGCGGCTCCTTCCTAGGAGGTTTTCTCCATCTAGTTGTTATCTAGCCTCCTTCTAGGCCTTAGAATTGGACCATACAGCCCCTTGTCCAAGCAAATCAGACTTGCGCCCCTAGTTGTAGCTTCTCAACCCCTTGAACAAGATACTAAGGCTTGTGTACTATCTATAGATGCCCTACACAAATGTGGCCTGCTATAGGGAAGGTCTGCCACACAAAAACAACCATAAAAACTCCACCAAACAGCCCAAAAACACTTCTCTCCTATGAGACCTTCCTGCTAGGTTCACTCGACACCCAAACAGACATGGAAAATCTCCAAGACTAAGCTCCTCCTCCTTCACTTGGCTGCTCCTAACCTGCGGCCCAAACAAAGATACAAAAGAAATCGAGTTGCTCACTTGTGTTGCTCAAGGATGGTAGGAAATGACTCCAACCTCACCTTGTATTTATATACAATACAAGGGCTTCTCAAATTCGACCAAGAGGGCTTTCCAACTGTCATAACATCACTCAAACACTAAGCCAACCTTAACTCTTCATGCACAAACCCACACTCTAAATTCAAAAATCCATATCCTCACTTCTACAACTCAAAATCCAGTGATTTTCGTTGCGTTTGATTACTCTCGAAGTCCTATATCTAATCAAATCATCAAATGTAGAAATATTCTCATGGATTCACACCCATATGCTTGGGTGCAAAGCCTACAAGCTTGGGTCCTAAGCCCACAAGCCATACTTGTGTGCCCATTCCTCCACAACCCTCAAGCCTAGGGTTTGGAGTACCTCCCAAGCTACAAATCTCAACACTCCCTCTTAGCGAGGGAGGTACTTCCCACACTAGGTAGTCTCCATCAACATCATCTGGAAACACTAGCCCATCTACCATCCATTACCGCAGCGTACTCTATAGAATGAACCCTGCAATCTCGGTCATCTCATCTGAACCTGGAGATCCCAAACCTCCATAGGGTTGCTCCTTTTGAGGCTAGACTCCCTCTAAGCCTACACAATCTCCACTGAATTAGACCTACAAGCACTCATCCTCTTGGATCAGACAAAACTCCTGCAAATCCCTTCAATCTTAGATATGCAACATCACGATCTGATGAAGAAACTAGCTTGCCAATATCTAGTCCATCACATGAAGCCATCTCGATCATGTTGATCTCATCCATGCCAAAGAAAGCCTCGAGTTGTCCCAACCATCCATGACAAGACATAGGAAGTCCACAATCTGCAAACCACCACACAACATATTGAAGTGCACTAGCTTCACCACTAATCCACCAGAACTCCCAGCCCATCTCACCATGTAGCCTATCAAGACTAGATCTCCATGCCTTCAGCTGAACCCTCTGCTCCATGGTCTAGACAATCCCATCTCCCTCTGAGTTTCTTCGTTGTGCACACTCTGATTCATTGTCCCTCCAACGGAGCTCAGACATGCTCTGATACCATGTTTTTCCACGATACTAGTGTCTAGGATAGAATCTTAAATCATTGACGCTACCAAACCAAGTATCACAACATATCGCAATGGAATATAAACAGGAGTAAATCACACTTGCACAAATATAGACAACATTTTACAAACTTTCAACCCAACTTTGTTATATTAATCAACCTGAATAATACAATAGTAGAGGGCTCCCATACCAGGGATAATGGCCCTCATACATCCACTAATACAAGATATACAACAACTAGAGCTTGGTGTCTATCGTGATGACCACCAATCTACCCAATATAAGATACTCTGACCATCTAGCTGATGTAGAGCTCCTCACAACTGCCTTGGCCGTACCCTATACACATCTTCCCAGTGTTTTAGCTCTCCATTTGCAGCATCTTCCTATATTAATGCTCCAAGTCCATCTGGACACTGAATCTCGGCTCAAAAATATGCTCTCTCGTTGATCGTTCGTCCATCAATGTATCAACACATCGAGACTCATGTCGAGTTGTTCACAACTTTGTTTGTGAACAATTCACAATTGCCCATTGTTGCTCCTCATCTACTCAGGGACTTCTTCCCACTATAGTCTTCCTGCGCTACTACAATGAAGACTAACATAGTGCAGGAGGGTTGCCACTTATCACCATCAGAGGTTGCTTCTCCAATGATGAACACAGGCTGCAAGAAACTGCTCCTCCGGCTAACCAGACCTATGAGCTCCAACAAATTGCCTCTCTTAGAAACCCTTAGTCCATCAAGGCACTGCACTTAGGGCTTCATGTGAAAATTTCACCACTAAAATCCTACTGCAGCAACTGGAATTAATTCTTCTAATTGTTAATTAATTTAACAATTTATTTGCTACGATAAATATCGACTAAATCACACTGCAACCTTCACAATTAAAATTGCGGAAAATAATCGTGCTAGAAACTGAGAAATATGCTAACACACATATAAAATTTGACACTTATTTTTTGACAAATGTCCCCTGAAAAACCCAACTTGGGAAAACCAATGCAGCAGTTGAGAGTGTTATATTATTATGCAGTAGTGAAATAATCTGAGTACAATTTAGATTCTGAGAACTGGCTATCTTGCAAAGAAAATACTATAAAAAATAATCTGAGGGAAATTACCCTCACTCCGAGCAATCCCAACACCTGATTGCCTCTAAAAAGCTAGCCGTCCAACTGGGCTTGTGCAAGTTCTATGTCACTCTGAAGCTTCTTGCCACACGTGTTGCATAAATCAACTACCAATCTAGCTGTCCTACCTACTGCTAACTAGGAAAACTCTTGTCCGGCACTCTAGAACCCTTTCTTGGCTTCTAGAACTAAAAAATTAAAAAAAAATAAAAAAATAAAAAAATCCTTCAGCAAATCGAAATGCCCTTTGATACTTTTGCATTGCCTTTGAGCTACCTCCTGGAGAAATTTTGGCCTCTCGACAAAGTACTCGCCAGATCTAGAAAATCTTCCTTCGACTTCGCTATCCCTATCCCTCTTTGTCTCTGCTTCCTTTTGAAGCTTGAACTCTTATGACTACTTCCTCTAGAAAATTGAACTCTCCAAGGAAATCGATCTCTGTGTGTATGTTCTCCATCTACCGATCGGCTTCTTCTTATAATCCTCTGTTGCACCTCCAATGGCCAAGATTAAATCTTACTCAATGGCTAAGATCATATCGAAATCGATCCGTGTGAGATTCTAGATGATTCACACATTATCTCAATTAATTATGATTAATTGAACACTTTTCCTAGGTTTAGACGTAGGAAATAATTAAAAATAGGCTAATAATCTAATTGAGACACTTTTAGGTGGAATTTCCATAAACGATTTTTGGGTTATGGAGAACTCCAATGTTTTAGCCTCTCCACAAACTTTCGAGACTGGGACACCTATGATGCTACAAAAACTAACACTTTACAGTTGGGGACTTTCATGCTGCCCTCAAACAGACCTCAAATGCCCAATTCAACTCCAACAACCAACGTCCATCATATTTGCTCAAACATCATCCAACTAGAGCTCCAAAGATCTTCCCTTTGCACTGCAATAGAGGAGTTATTACACAAATCTAGGCTCCAATAGACTGTTGTAGCATCTGCTCACTGATTAGGGCATCTGACAGTCTACGTCAACCCTATCTCTTGGCTTCTATAGTCATCCAAAAACACTCCATCCAATTTGGTCCAAAACTAGACCCAACACCTAGCAACAAATCAACTCAACACATACCTCTAAGCTAGTGTCTCACTGATGTCACTTTGGTTGCCTGGTTAGGGCTTCTAACAACACTTGTTAAGCACTTCCAATCAACTTGTAAAGGTTCCCAACAGTTGTAGCTCTCCTTCCTAGGTAGTTTGCTTCGTCTCACAGCTATATAGCCTCTTTCTAGGCCTTAGAACTGGACCATACAACCCCCTGTCCAAGCAAAACATACCTGCGGCCCTAGTTGTAGCTTCTCAGCCCTTGAACAGGATACTAAGGCCTGCAGCCTAGCTGTAGATGCCCTACACGAATACATCATGCTATAGGGAAGGTCTGCCACACAAAAAGAACCACAAAACTCCACCAAACAACCCAGAAACACTCCTCTCCTATGCAACCCTACTGCTAGGTTGACTCTGCATCCAAACTACCACGGAAAAGCTCCAAGACTAAGCTCCTCCTCCTTTGCTTAGTTGGTCCTAACCTGCGGCCCAAACAAAGATATGAAAGAAATCGAGTTGCTCACTTGTGTTGCTCAAGGATGGTTGGAAAAGACTCCAATCTCCCCTTGTATTTATACACAATACAAGGGCTTCTCAAATTCAACCAAAAGGGCTTGCCAATTGTCATAAGGTCACTCAAACACTAATCTGACCTTAACTCTTCATGCACAAGCCTACACTCTTCAAAACTTAATATCTTCAATTCTACAACTCGGATTCGAGTGATTTTTGTTGTGTCCGGTTATTCCCAGAGTCCTCTATCAGCTCAAATTATCACATGTAGAAATCTTCTCATGGATTCACACACATATGCTCGGGTGCAAAGCCCACAGGCTTGGGTTCCAAGCTCACAAGCCATACTTGTGTGCCCATTCCACCACAGCCCTCAAGCCTAGGGTTTGGAGTACCTCCCAAGCTACAAATCTCAACAAAGAGTCAAGTGGTAGAACACCTGCATCATCATCCTGCAACAGATACCTGACTTACCAGTGGTAAGGATCACATAGACACACACAGGTTACCTCGCTCGTTGGTTAGATGGGTGGCAATCCCAACAAGCCCAGCTTATGGGTAAGATGTGTTAAGTTATGGTATGTTCTATGCTTATAACAATTTACTTCTTTTTCTTATTATATTCCACAAATTAGCAATCGCATGTACATAAAGTAAAGTGCAGATAGAACATTAAACGATTGACAGAAAACAAGCCAAGACAAGAAACACAAGATGTGGCGGCTAGCCAGGGACAAACCCCACAATGTGTGGGGAAACCCTTTGATCAAATCTTCTTTTATCTTCAATAATTCAGCAGAGAGAAATAGTACAATGAATCTGATTCATATCAGCAGTAGCAAAACCTAGATCAACAGCATCAGCATTAGCATCTTCATTATCAAACCAGGGCAGATGATATCTCACAAACCGATCGTCGGATTGACTTCATTCAACCACCAAAAGTTTCGGCTTTCAGAGGAGGTTTAGATGAACCTACAGATTCAGATGAGGAGATCTTCTAGGCCACGCAGGTCAATCTTTACTTCTGCAGTTGCAGCTTCAGTTTCAGCAGTTTCCGGCTTCAAACTAGGGCAGTCGATATCTTACAAACCATTCATCGGATTGACTTCATTCCACCACCAAAAGATGTGGCTTTCAGAGGAGTTTCAAATGAACCTACAACATAGTTCCAAAGAGGAGATCTTCTAGGCCTCGCAAGTCAATCTTTACTTATGCAGTTGCAGCTTCAGTTTCAGCAGTTTCCAGCTTCAAACTAGGGTAGTCAATATCTTGCAAACCGTTCATCGGATTGACTTCATTCCACCACCAAACGTTGCGGCTTTCAGAGGAGGTTCAAATGAACCTACAACGAAGTTCCAAAGAGGAGATCTTCTATGCCTCGCAAGTCAATCTTTACTTCTGCAGTTGCAGCTTCAAATTCAACAGCTTCCGGTTTCACATGTGTGTGAGAGAGAGACCCATTTCAGCGTAGTAGAGAAGAGACTCATATTTGTGCATTAGAGAGAGAGAGAGATGTGATGAGATGAGATGAAAATGAGGAAAATTCCTCTTATATTTATACACAACGTTGGTGGGTGAATAGATGTGACTGTTGGGCTTCTGAGCCTACA
>APFE030552007.1:7972-30526 GCA_000404065.3 Pinus taeda | reverse complement strand
TTCTAGCCTTCTTGAATGGTTGTCCTCTTCCTCGATCCCCAGCTCTCCTTGATCTTCAAGGGTTAGATTGATAGACATCTTCCATCTGTGATAGTCAGCTTTCTCACAGAGCTTGTCTTCAGCAGGAAAGAGTGTTGAGGACCCCATAGTTCTTTTAGGATAGCCTTGCCAATCTTCTCTTTGATGATTGCTCTTGCTCTTTCTTGGGCTTTGTCTTCACCTCAGCTCTGATACCATGTTAAATTATGGTATGTTCTATGCTTATAATAGTTTGCTTCTTTTTCTTATTATATTCCACAGATTAGCAATCACATATATAAAAAGTAAAGTGCAGATAGAACATTAAACGATCGACAGAAAACAAGCCAAGACAAGACACACAAGATGTGGCGGCTAGCTAGGGACAAACCCCACAATGTGTGGGGAAACTCTTTGATCAAATCTTCTTTTATATTCAATAATTCAACAGAGATAAATAGTACAATGAATCTGATTCATATCAGTAGTAGCAAACCCTAGATCAGCAGCATCAGCATTAGCGGCTTCATTATGAAACTAGGGCAGACGATATCTCACAAACCGACCGTCAGATTGACTTCATTCCACCACAAAAAGTTTCGGCTTTCAGAGGAGGTTCAGATGAACCTACAGTGCAGTTCAGATGAGGAGATATTCTAGGCCACGTAGGTCAGTCTTTACTTCTGCAGTTGCAGCTTTAGTTTCAACAGTTTCTGGCTTCAAACTAGGGAAGTCAATATCTTGCAAACCGTTCATCAGATTGACTTCATTCCAACACCAAAAGTTGCGGCTTTTAGAGGAGGTTCAGATGAATCTACAGTGCAGTTCCAAAGAGGATATATTCTAGGCCTCACAAGTCAATATTTACTTCTGCAGTTGAAGCTTCAGTTTCAGCAGTTTCTAGCTTCAAACTAGGGCAGTCGATATCTTGCAAACCGTTCATCGGATTGACTTCATTCCACCACCAAAAGTTGCGGCTTTCAGAGGAGGTTCAGATGAACCTATAGTGCAGTTCCAAAGAGGAGATCTTCTTGGCCTCGCAAGTAAATCTTTACTTCTGCAGTTGCAGCTTCAAATTCAACAGCTTCAGGTTTCACATGTGTGAGAGAGAGAGACCCATTTCAGCGCGGTAGAGAAGAGACTCATATCTGCGCAGTAGAGAGAGAGAGATGTGATGAGATGAGATGCAAATGAGGAAAATTCCTATTATATTTATACACAACGTTGGTGGGTGAATAGATGTGACTGTTGGGCTTCTGAGCCTACATGATTTTTAGGTCAACTTGATAATAATTCCATAATCAAAATAAATTCATATCTCCATGAATACTTATCGGAATCAGATGATCTTTATATCAATCCTACACCTCTCGACGAGAGGAATCTAATAAAAATATTATCATCCATGAATAAGATGACCCACATGAAGTTTTTCCCTGGTTGCCAATTTTAACACTCTGTCACATAGCAAACCTTTGTTCCATATTTGAAGCCTACATGTAATATTGAAAATGTAGCTAAAGGAGGTCTTTTGGTCAGTGCCTTAGAAAGTAAAGACTTCGAATTGTTTTTCTCTAACAGGAATGCGAATTGTGATGAATTGATTTCCAGTTCACTGTAATGGTTATCAATAGACAACATGCACAGTGTTGGAACTTCAGTTCGTTGGAGTCTTCTTCACATAGACTATAGGATGAGGTGGCTGAGACAAGTCTAGTAAAGGACGAGTTAAGACTACAAAAACAAGTTCAATTAGTAGGACGAGTTAAGACTTCAAAGACAAGTGAAGAGAGGATGAGTTAAGTTAAGTCCACAGTTAACTTATTTCACAACTAGAGGAAACCAAGGAACAACTCAAGCTAGTTAACTAAGAACTAATCCAAGTGTAACTGAGATTTTCTCTAATTAACTAGCGAGGAAACACGTTGCACTTGTGTGAACAATCATTTACACTTGGCCTCCTCACATGCATCAAAGATCTACTTAGGAAGAGAAGGAAGAAAGCACAATGTTGGATAATTACTTTGTTGTTAGCAGAGTGCCTTGGTTGAGGAGTGAAGATCAAAATTCGAAGAGCAAAAGCCGAGACTAGTTTCAGTAAGAAACAATTGTGTGTGCACGCTTAGATCAAGAGGCAAGGTTGAGAGAATCTTCTCAAGGCCAAGAGAAGTGATCAAGGAGGATGCCAAGAGAAATTTTGGAGCTGAGATTTATTTCTCAGAAGCTATTTGCTAGTTGCAGTAGCAGCGTATTAGATTTGTAAGAGATATATTTGCTTAAATAACAATCAATAAAAATCCCACAACAGTGACTGCAAGTTTTCCCCTCTAGGTTTCCTAGGTATGTGTGCATGTGTTTTTATCTCAACTATTTTTCACTACAAGTTAAATGTTAAGAAACTTTATATCTTGCTGAAAGTTAAACTTCGTTTCAGTTTTAGTTGCCTTGATTTTCAATAGATTCATCTAAGTAGTTGCAAAGTTCAAGAAAATTAACATGGTATTAGAGCCACACACTATATAAAAACTAGCACTAAGATTTTTTAGTCAATAAAAAGTGCAATTCAGTTAGTAGGCTTACGCTAGAGTTTGAAAAGCAATATTTGGATAGTGGTATGTGGATCCAAGGACTAAGGGAAAATCACTATTTAGAGGGAGCCTCCTCTAATTTCTGCTCCCTCTATATAAAAACCAGCACCAAGATTAGTTAGTAAAAAGCACAATTCAGTTAGTAGGCTTGCGCTAGAGTTTGAAAAGCAATATTTGGATAGTGGTATGTAGATCCAAGGACTAAGGGAAGATCACTATTCAGAGGGAGCCTCTAATTTCTGCTCATTGAGGGAGCGGATTTCAGTGTTGTTGGAAGATAATGGGGTGCTAGAATTTTCAAAGTACCCACAAACTACACTTACATATGCCCAACAGTTAATCCAACATAACAAGAATGACACCAAGGTCGGGAAAATCAATCTTGAGGGGGTAAAAGATCACATTAGCCCTCATCTCAATGGAAAAACAATAGCAAACGATATGTAGAAATCCATCTTGACTTTGTATCAAGGATCCAATGATGCCAGGCAGTTTTCCTGAAGAATGAGCCAAGAAATATTCGGATGAACAAAGGCGAGCCCATCATTGCACACCTTTCCAAGTTTACCTAGGTTCAGGATGAGCTTGTTGGAGTCGGTGAGATTGTAACAAGCAAAGATCTTGTGAGTATTGCACTACACTACTAAAACTTCATAAGTCTTGGGAGAATTGAAAAAGGTTGTGGGGACACTATATCCAAGAAAGCAAAGGCCTTGTGAGTATTGCACTGCACTATTAAAACTTCATAAGTCTTGGGAGAATTGAGAAAGGTTGTGGGGAAACTATATCCAAGAAGAAATCTAGAGAGGGACGAAAGTTGGAGTTCCAGTGAAGACAAAGGATGAGGAGAAATTTTCCTTGGCAGGCAAAGGAAGTAGCGCCAAGGCAAAGAAGATCCAAGGAATGGGAGAGAAGAAGAAAGTTTCGAGTGAGATCAATGCTTCTCTTGCCACTAGTTTGAACATTATGCCACTAAGAGTCCAAATCATAAGAAGGGGTCTAATAAGGATCATGTGGCAGCATCAACTGAGGTAGATGATTTTACTTCTCAGTTCGTGAAGGATTTCTCATTGATGGTTTGCATGGAAAGCTCAGTTGATAGTAATGTGTGGTACATTGATTTTGGAGCATCCTTTCACATGACAAGGAACAACGAATATTTCATCTAATTGGATAAGGGCATGTAGTTTCACATTGAGCTAGGAGATAATGGCAAGTGCGTGACCTAGGGCATGGGTATTGTTAGTTTTGAGAGAAAGTATGGTAAATATCTCCATCTCAAGTATGTCCTCTATGTTCTAGGCCTTAAAAAGAACCTTGTTTTTGCTTCCACCCTAGAGGACAAGGGTTGTGATGTCATTTTTAGTAGAGGAAATCCCTACCTCAAGCACCTGGAATCCAGAGCCATGAAACAAATTGGTGTGAGGGTGAAGAACCTTTACAACCTGCAAGTTGAGACAGATGCAACCTTGAGCAGCAAGGTAGGGCGTGAACATGGCAAAGACATGGGGGAGCTTTGGCATAGATGCATGGGTCATTTGCATCATGGGGCATTGAATATCTTTCAGTAGAGAGCCATAGGGCTACCACAATGTAGTATTGTCCATCATGATGTATGTAAGGGCTGCACACTTGGAAAGTATGCCAAGTCACCTTTATAGGGCCAAGACATAGAGCCAAAGGGATTTTGGAGCTGGTACATTTAGTCATATGTGGACACTTGTCTTCTCCATCCCTCACAAGACACAGGTACTATGTCACCATAATAGATGATTATTATTAGAAAACATGGATCTTCTTTACGAAGGAGGAGGCCATCTCCAAGTTCATGAAGTTTAAGGCCTTGGTAGAAAACCATACCTGGAAGAAGATCAAAGCATTGAGGAGTGACAATGGCAGGGAATATGTCTCCAACGCTTTTAGGGATATGTGTGCCAAGGAGGGTATTGGGAGAGAGCTTACAACACCTCATAACCCTCAACAAAATGGGATGGATGAGAGGAAGATTCGCAACATAGTTGGATCAGCCAAGGGCATGTTGCATGCCCACGGGTTACCCATGTTCTTATGGGCAAAGGCATGCAACACTGCAGTATTTTTGTAGAACAAAAGACCGGACAAGGTGCTTGGATGAGTTACACCAAAGGATACTTTCATAAGGAAGAAACCTAATATCTCTCACTTCCACATGTTTGGGCCAAGAGTTTACTGTCATGTTCCTAAAGAGTGCAGGAAGAAGTTGGAGCCCACAATTGAAAAGGGAATTTTTTTGGGTTATTGTGAGATACCTCAAGCCTACAAGGTGTATGTACCATCACTTAGGAAGACATTTATCGAGAGGGGCGTGAAGTTTGCAGATGAAAAAGCTCTGAGGGAGTCCTTGGAGGGAGAGCAGGTTGGAGTGCCTGAGGAAGAGATTCTCACTCCCAAGCAAAAGCCTCATTGAATACCACAAATTGAGTCTCAGTCAAGTGGAAAGCAAGTCGCACAATGGGATGAGGACTCATTACATGATGAGGAGGAAAGACTAGGATGAGTGGAGGTAGCCACTCAGTCAAAGACTCCTAGCACAAGGAGGAAGAGAGTCAAGTGGGTCAATTGCCAAGCAGGCCATACAACAGGATGACAAGGACTCATTGCAGGATGAGGAGGAAAGACGAAGATGAGTGGAGGTAGCCACTCATTCAATGACTCCTAGCACAAGGAGGAGGAGAGTCAAGTGGGCCAAGAGGTTGATCCAAGAGGGCCCAGGAGTCATTTGAGACTCCCAACTCTATACTCGGGCAAAGCAAACAACCACAGAGGTACACTAGGTACATGGCATTGATGGCTAAGTTGTTAGACTCAGGGCCTTCTTTTTACAAGGAGGCAGCCTCTCAGCAAGTTTAGTGAGATGCCATGGTGGAGGAATATTCCTCCATCATGAAGAATGATGTTTGAGAGATAGTGCCATGTCCAGAGGGAAAACCAGTGGTAGGCTCACGCTGGGTGTACAGGTGGAGCATGGAGTACATGGGAGTGTGGATAAGTACAAGGTCAAGTTTGTGGCCAAGGGCTTCTCGCAAGTTGAGGGCATTGACTATAAGGATATGTTTTCTCTGGTGGCTCAATATTCATCCATCATAATGATTTTGGCACTAGCAGCTCAGATGGGGTGGAATATTCACCAAATGGACGTGATGACCTCATTCCTCAATGGAATGGTTGAAGAAGATATTTATATGGAGCAACTAAAGGGGTTTGAGACTCTCAACAAAGACAATCAAGTTTGTTTGCTGAAGAGAGCTCTTTACGAGCTCAAGGAGGCACCAAGAGCGTTGTACACTCGCATTGATAGCTACCTTCAAGGATTGGGCTTCACTAAGAGTGAGGCAGATGCCAACCTACACTATATCATGGTTGGAGGGATTCCACTCATTCTAGTGCTCTAAGTTAATGATCTTATATTGAATGGAGCAGACAACTTGATTTAAGACTGCAAGGTAGATCTTGCAAGAGAGTTTAAGATGATGGACATAAGGCATATGCATTATTTCCTTGGGCTGAAGGTATGGTAGGGTGATGGGGAAATCTTTTTGGGGTAGGGGAAGTACACTGCATAGATCCTCGGGATGTTTCATATGTAGGATTGCAAGCCCATGACCATGCCTCTAATCACAAACTAGAGGAAGGTCAACACTAGTAGAGCAGAGCGAGTAGATGTCGCATTGTCCAAGCAAGTCATTGATGTACTTAGTCAACACATGGCCTGACATATGTTTTGCAATGAACTAGTTGGGCCAATTCATGATGGATCCCACTAGAGTTCACTGGGTTGTTACCGAGCATGTCTTGAGATATCTCAAAGACATGGTAGATTATGGTTTATGGAACAAACAAGTTGATGGAGTGAGGCTTCAGGGCTTCAGAGATGCAAATTGGGTAGGGAGCTCCATACACTGGAAGAGTACTTTAGGTTGCATCTTCAGCATTGGGTCGGCAATTGTTTTTGGTTTATCAAGAAGCAAAGATCAGTTGCTTCCAATTCAATGAACGTCGAATACATGGTTGCCAACTTAGCAGCATGTGAATCCATCTAGATGAGGAAGTTGCTTGTGGGTAATTTAAGGTAGGAGTTGGAGCCCACCATGATTTACTATGACAATCAAAGTTGCATTAAGATATCTTAGAATCAATTTTTTCATGAACACTCCAAGCACATCGAGATCAAGTAGCATCATCTTAGGGATTGTGCAAAAAGGGATAGTGAATCTACCATACATTCCCACAAATGAGCATGTTGAAGATATCTTGACGAAGGCCTTAGTCAAAGGCAAGTTAGTGTTTTCCAGAGATAAGTTAGGAGTTGTACAAAATCATTTCCTCGCTTAGAGGGAGTGTTGAAAATGTAGCGAAGGAAGGTCTTTTGGGTTGTGCCTTAGCAAGTAAATATTTCGAATTGTCTTTCTCTAGTAGGAATGTGACTTCATAAGTTAGACTTTAGTTTGGATGAGTTGATTTCCAATTCACTAGAGTGATCATCTATAAACTGCATGCATAGTGTTGGAGCTTCAATTCATTGGAGTCTTCTTTAATTAGACTACGAGAAGAGGTGGCAAAGACAAGTCCAATTAGGACGAGTTAAGACTGCATAGACAAGTTAATTTAGTAGGATGAGTTAAGACTTTAGTGACAAGCCAAGAGAGGATGAGTTATGTTAGGGTCCCACCCTAACCCCCTTATTTATGTAGTGGGATCACGTCATAGTAAAGAGTCAATAAAGCCCATATTAATAATTGCAAGTGGTTAACCCGCAATTAATGAAGGGACCACAGTTAGTTGCAAATGGGTCATGGTATTAGATTGATGGTATTAATAAAACCCATGGTATTGATCCATGGTATTGCATGTATGAGTCATATATAAAGAATAGAGACTCCCTGCGAGGAGCATCGTGTCTTATTTTTGAATCGAGCTCTGCTCTATTGGAGGTTTCCCCCTCGAAGAGGCCAGTGAACATTGCTTTCTAAATAATAAAATATTTGCTATTGACTCTCACTATTCTATGTTCTGGGTATCTTTCTTCGCATATTTTGTACTTGGGTATCTTTTTGCAGGTTAAGAGCATAACAAGTTAAGTCTTCAATTAACCTAGTTCATGACTAGAGGAAATCAAGGATTAACTTGAGCCAGTTAACTGAGAGCTAGTCCAAGTGTAACTGAAACTTGCTCCAGTTAACTAGAAAAAGAAACCCATTGCACTTTTGTAAACAACCATTCGAACTTGGCCTCCTTGCATGCATCGAAGATCTACTATTAGGATGAGTTAAGACTATAGAGACAAGTTAAGTTAGTAGGACAAGTTAAGACTTTAGAGACAAGCTAAGAGAGGATGAGTTAAGTCTTCAATTAACTTGGATCACAACTAGAGGAAACCAAGGGACAACTCAAGCCAGTTAATTGAGAGCTAGTCCAAGTGTAACTAAAACTTGCTCTAGTTAACTAGCAAAAGAAACGCATTGCCCTTTTGTAAACAACCATTCGAACTTGACCTCCTTGCATGCATTAAAGATCTACTTGGGCAGAGAAGGAAAAAGGAACAATGTTGGATGATTCATTATTGTTGGTAGAGTGCATTGGTTGAGGAGTGAAGATTAGAATTCGAAGAATAAAAGTCGAGCCTAGTTTCATCGAGAAACAGTTGCGTGTGTAGGTCAAGATGAAGAGGCAGGGCCGAGAGTAGTGATCAAGGAGCAGGCTGAGAGAAATTAGCGAGTTGAGATTAGTTTCTCGGAGGCTATTTGTTTTTTGTAGATGTAGCATACTAAATTTGTAAAACATCTATTTGCTCAAAGACAAATCAATAAAAAACCCACAACAACAAATGCAAGTTTTCCCATTTGGGTTTCCTAGGTAAAAAAGCTGGTCTCAAATTTATGTGTGCATGTGTTTTTATCTCAACTATTTTCCAGTACATGTTGAATGTTAATAAACATTGTATCTTGGTGAAAGTTAAACTTGGTTTCCTCTTTAGTTGCCTTGATTTTTAGCAGTTCATCTAAGTAGTTTCAAGAAAATTACCATGTAATGGAATTAAAGAACAACATGCGTCTATGTTTTTAATAATCAAGACAGAGGAGCAAAAGGAATGCAAAAAGTGGTTTTGAAGCTTAAAACTTCCTTACGCTATATTTAATACTAATTTACTTTGTATAGTTTACTCTATTTATTTTGCTTTGTCTCTAAGGATTTACGTCAACAAAAGAAGATTGTCCAGGAAGGGCTTCAAGATGCTCTACTTTCTTAAGATGAGGTCCCAAGAATGTATATTGTATATGACTTGTAACATCTTCTAAGCAAGTTTGATCATCGGGAAAGAACTAGATTGTTTTCTAAACAACATCTTTCAAAATAGAACCTTACCAAATTTTGTTGGAGGATTTGTAAAGATCCACTTGATTGCATGTGAAATAACATATATAAAAATGCATCTTCCAAGGACTTTCAAGCTTGTTATAGGGTAAGCTATTATTGTCCACCACCACGTTGTTGTATGACATCATACATCCATAAAACTGAAAAATGAAGGAAAGCAACCTTTGGTGCAAGATTTGCCACAAATATTATCCTCGTCCCTTCTCCATGCAAATAGCCACTTGAATGAAAAAACTCCTTATCTCCATCTATGCTCAGTGAAAGCTCTGTAGTCAAGAATTTATTAGTTTCATTAAGAGCATGAAAGACCTAATAGTTAAGAGCATGTGTTTTCTCTTAAGAGGTTACAGGTTCAAAACCAAAGGGAGTAGAGTATGTATGCCTTCGTTAGCAGTGAAATCATTGCATGGAGGTGAGTCCCTTGTCCCACAAATAAGGGGTTCTCATACACCAATGTGGTGTCTATCTATGCCATGACCTTAAAATTGGATGATAATAATAATAATAATAAATCTGAGAAGCTGGCTACAGAAGAAACTACTTCACTCCTTAATTCCTATTTGTTGAAGTTTTGAGGTGAATCGTTTTTCCGCTGAGAAGTTGGCTATGGAAGAAACTACTTCACTCCTTCATTCCTATTTGTTGAAGTTTTGAGGTGAATCATTTTGCCGAATCTCAAGTGCTATAGAGTGTTGATTGAATACCTACATATGGTCTTCCTACAAAGAATAGCACCATATAAATATAAGATCTAACTGCAACAGGGAAGTCTGATCTCTAACTACCCACTGAAATGTCTTTGCTCCTGTGCTCTTGACCCATAGAAATTTCTTCATCCCTGAGCTCTGGATAGTCACTATATTCATGGAGAATATTTAGCTTAAGAATAAGTGGCAAGACATACCTGAATTTAATCTGGCCTCAATCATTTGGCATACCTAATTTCTTTTCCAATTCATAACAAGGTGTCATCATAGGAATGATCCATTGGAAGCTCAACACTTGCCATGCCAGACAAGTAGTAGCCAAAAACAGTAGTTGGAGTTTTTTCCAGTTCATAACAAGGTGTCATCATAGGAATGATCCATTGGAAGCTCAACACCTACCATGCCAGACAAGTAGTAGCCAAAAACAGTAGTTGGAGTTGCTAGAATGCCGTAGTGTGCCAACTAAAGAATTAAAGGTTCAGTAAAGGTTCGAAGTTGGTCTATGTGGTTGGTCGATGGATATTTACAAATTAATTCATGAGTTCTGTAGAGGCATGGTAGGACTTGGTGTGACTTGATGACTCTTATTTGGCTTCAAGTGGGAGAATGTTAAGTGTGAAGCCAAATTCACGGAGGATTCTAGATCAGATCTTTCTAGATCTCCAAGATTCTAGATCTTTCTACATCGCCATTAGTTTCTAGAATCACATGCAGGATTCTAGATCCTCCTACACTGCCAGTGGTTTCTAGATCATTCCAGATCTCCATCTGAATCAGACACAGGATTCTAGATCCTTCTTCTGCCTCTATAAATTTGTAATTTCTCTGGCCAAGAAAAGAAAGCCAAGGCCCAAGCCTGTTATGTAATGCAAAGTGATTTATGTTCTCCAGTAATTGTTTTATCTATTCCACTGTTTCTGATTAAGTAATCTTGTTGTTTCTCCATTTGTCTGTCTCTGTGAATTATTCTCTTCTATTTCCATCTAAGTCTCTAAGTATAAATCCATTGTGTGCATATGTATGCTCTGATCTAACAACTGGTATCAGAGCAAGGTTCAAATATCCACCGTGCAAGCCACTTAGTGCCATCGCCTTGCTCTGGCAGCATTTGTTAAAACGTTGGTTGTTACCCTTGGAGCTGTTGAAGGATTTGTCCAGGAAATAGCTGAGGAACGCTGGAACTAAAAGACAGTTGCTGCAAGAAAAACAAGGTCGTGGACCTATGTTGAAATGTGTTGCTGGAATTTGAAAAGTGGAGATTCGTAGAGATTGGAGTTGAAACATGGTGTTCGTAAGTTTTTTTTAAGATCCATAGTGCACCTATATGTCAAGTTTTTTTCTCAAACGAACATATGTATGTGTGAAATGTGAAAAGGTTAAAACATTATATATGTTTTTATATTTATTATGAAACATATTATATGTTGGAATTTTGAAAAGTATATTTTAAAAAGGAGCAGGAATTTTGAAAAATGTATTTTAAAAGGAGGAAGGTCATTATTACTAAATTTTAAAGAGTAATAATTAAAGTTTTATTTTTAAGTGGAGTTTTTGTGTTTTGGGGCATGAATTTGATTGAAAATGGAGAGAACATTTATAGATATGGAGAAGTTGAGCGAGGCTAATTTTGCCCTATGGAAATCACAGATGGAGGATATACTGATTTTAAAGGATCAATATTTGTCGATTGAGGGCACAACAAAGAAACCCTCATTGATGACAAATTAAGAGTGGAATAAACTAGATAGAAAAGCGATGCAACAATCTGCCAATATTTAGCAAAGAATGTTTATTTCAATGTGTCCAGAGAAAAGACGGCTGAAGGATTATGGAAAAAGCTCCATGATCTATATGAGAAGAACACAACATCAAACAAAGTGTTCTTGATGAAGAAGCTTTATAATCTCAAAATGAAGGAGGGTGCTTCAGTTGCTGAACATTTGAATGCATTTAATATTATTACTAATCAGCTTGCCTTTGTTAAGATCATTTTAGATGATGAAATTAGAGCTATTTTTCTAATGTGTTCTATGCCAGATAGCTAGGAAAATTTAATTGTAGTTATGAGCACTTCAACAACTACAAGGACCTGAAGTTTGATGATGTTAGCAGTAGTTTAATGAATGAGGAGTTGTGACGCAAGTCAATTGCGGAAAACCAGGGAGGAGAGGCTCTAGCTCTAACTGATCGTGGTAGGAGAATGGATCGAGGCCGACAAGGGCGATCAAGATCGAGAGGCCGATCAAAATCAAGGAGAGGAAGGATCATCTGCTTTCATTGTGGCAAACTCGGGCACATGAAGAAAGAATGTTGATTTTGGAAGAAATGACAAAAGGATCAAAGGCCGTCTAGTACAAATCACAAATCATCCAGCACAAATGAAGGTGAGACTACTGTTGTAGCCACAGATGGTGATGTGTTGTTTACTATTTCAATAGAGGATGCATGTGTATATACATCTAGCAGTAATTTTGATTGGATCCTTGACTCTAGGGCATCTCACCATGTAGCCCCATGCAAAGATAGTTTTGTTTCAAATAATCCCAGTGATTATGGTAGAGTGCATTTGGGGAATAATCATTTTTGCAGTATTGTTGGACTGGGAGATGTCCAGATAAAGATGAAAGATGGACAAGATATATTGTTGAAATAGGTCAAGCATGTACCAGAAATGTGCATGAGTTTAATCTATATGGGACGACTGGATGATGAAGGCCATTCGACAAGCTTTGGAAAAGGAGGCTGGAAAATTAGCAAAGGTGCATTGGTCGTGGCAAAGGACCCAAGACAGGAACATTATACACATTGAAAACACTGATAGGAAAATTAGATTTGGCTACTGTCACAAAAGAAGGAAATTCAGCATATTTGTGGCATAAGCGTTTGGGTCACATGAGTGAGAAGGGCTTAAAAGTCCTTGGTGGTAAAAATTTATTGCCAATTTTGAAATCCTACAAGCTTGATTTTTGTGAGCATTGTATATATGGTAGACAAAAAAGGGTTTCATTCCTTAGAGGTGGCCATGACAGAAAGAAAAATGTGTTAGAATTGGTACACTTGGATGTGTTTGGGCCTGTTAACATCAAATCATTAGGAGGAGCATCATATTTTGTGACATTTATAGATGATGCATCCAGGATGGTTTGGGCATATCCTATGAAAAATAAAAGTGAAGTGTTTGGAATATTTCAAAATTCCATGTTGCTGTTGAAAGAGAGACTAACAAATTGCTGAAGTGTTTAAGAACAGATAATGGTGGAGAATATTGTTCAAATGCATTTAAGGAATATTGTAACAGGTTTAGCATAAAGCATGAGAAGACTGTGCCTCGTACTCCTCAACAAAATGGTGTCGCAGAAAGGATGAATTGCACCATTATGGAAAAGGTGCGAAGTATGTGGCCCAATTCCAGTTTGGAGAAGAATTTTTGGGCTGAAGCAGTTAGGACCGCTTGCTACCTCATAAATAGATCTCCAACTACAACCTTGGATTGCGGTATCCCTGAAGAAGTTTGGAATGGTAAGAATTTGAATTATTCTCACTTGAAAATCTTTGGATGTGAAGCATTTGTACATATTCCCAAAGAAAATAGAACTAAGCTAGATGATAAATCTATGAAATGCATTTTTTTGGGATATGCGGATGAAGATTTTGGTTATCGTCTATGGGATCCAGTCAAACATAAAATTATTAGAAGCAGGGATGTTATATTTAATGAGTTAGAAATGTTCAAGAGGACTATAGGTGAGTTGGAGGTCAAGAAGGTTATTGACAGGTTTGAAAAGCAGTAGGAAAACATACCACTAATACAAGAAAATGAACAGCAAATTCAGGAGCATGAAGAACAACAAGTGGAAAATAATGAACAACAAGAAGAAGGAAACTTGCAAGATCCTTTACAGGAGATTCAACCTGATAATGCACCACCACAGTTGGTTTGTAGATCTTCTAGGCCTCATAAGCCTTCATAAAGGTATCCTCCTTCAAACTATATTTTGTTGACGGATGAAGGTGAACCTAATTGTTTTCAAGAAGCTTGTAAAGTCGAGCACAGTAAAGAATGGAAGAAAGCAATGGAAGAAGAAATGAACTCTTTGCAAGAAAATAAAACTTGGGAGTTGGTAAACCTCCCAAAAGGTAGAAAGTCTCTACAAAACAAATGGGTGTACAAGATTAAGCATGAAGGTGACGAAAAGAAGGAGAGGTATAACGCAAGACTGGTGGTAAAAGGTTTTGCCCAAAAAGAAGGTATTGACTTCACTGCAATTTTCTCACCTGTTGTTAAAATATCATCTATTAAAGTCATTCTTCGTCTAGTTGTTGCTTTAGACCTAGAATGTGAACAGTTAGATGTAAAAACTACTTTCCTTCATGGTGAATTGGAGGAAGAAATTTATATGGAGCAACAAGAAGGCTTCATAGAAAAAGGCAAAGAAGGCCTTGTTTGTAGGTTGAAGAAGAGTCTCTATGGGTTGTTTCGAGTCTCTATGGGTTGAAACAGGCACCTCGACAATGGTACAAGAAATTTGATTCATTCATGTTGGAACATGGTTTTCAGAGGTTGGAAGCTGACCATTGTGTCTATATCAAGAGATATGATCAGGGAAAGTATATCATATTATTGTTATATGTGAATGACATGTTGATTGTTGGGCATGATAAGAATAAGATCATAGGTTGAAGAAAGATTTGGGTAGAAAATTTGCAATGAAGGATTTGGGACTAGCACAACAAATATTGGGCATGCGGTTTATGCGTGACAGGGAAAACAAAAGGTTGTGGCTATCACAAGAAAAATATATCAAGAAGGTGCTTGACAGGTTTAATATGAAGAATGCCAAGCCAGATGGTACACCCCTTGCAGCCCACTTCAAGCTGAGTACTAAATTATGTCCCAGTGATGACAAGGAGAAAGAAGAGATGAGTAAGATTCCCTATGCTTCAGCAGTTGGCAGTTTGATGTATGCCATGGTATGCACACCACCAGACATTGCATATTCAGTGGCAGTAGTGAGTAGGTTCCTTGCCAATCCAGACAAATAACATTGACAAGGAGTAAAATGAATTTTAAGGTATCTCAAGGGTACTAGTCATTATTGTTTATGTTTTGGTCATGATGAGACTGTGCTTGAAGGATTTATAGATGCAGATATGGCTGGAGATATGGATACCAGAAAGTTCACTATAGGTTATTTGTATACATTTGCAGGTGCAACAGTATCTTAGGTGTCAAGGCTACAAAGAATAGTAGCCCTCTCTTCAACATAAGCAGAGTACATCACTGCAACAGAAGCTTGTAAAGAGATGTTGTAGATGCAGCGATTCATAGGAGAGATAGGAATAAAGCAGAACAAGTATGTGTTATATTGTGATAGTTAGAGTGCCATTCACTTGGCGAAAAACCCAACATTTCATTCAAAAACCAAGCACATTGACTTAAGGTACCATTGGATCGAGCATGTGTTGGAGGAAGAACAATTATCCTTGGAAAAGATCCATACAAATAGGAACCCTGATATGCTCACTAAGATTCTACCACGAAATAAACATGAGTTATGTAGAGGCATGGTAGGACTCGGTGTGAGTTGATGACTCTTATTTGGCTTCAAGTGGGAGAAGGTTAAGTGTGAAGACAAATTCACGGAGGATTCTAGATCAGATCTTTCTAGATCTCTGGGGTTCCAGATCTTTCTACACTGCCATTAATTTCTAAAATCACATGCAGGATTCTAGATCCTCCTACACCGCTAGTGGTTTCTAGATCATTCAAAGATCTCCATCTGAATCACATACATGATTCTAGATCCTTCTTCTCCCTCTATAAATTTGTAATTTCTTTGGCCAAGGAAAGAAAGCCAAGGCCCAAGGCTGTTATGTAATGCAAAATAATTTCTGTTCTCCAGTGATTGTTTTATCTATTCCATTGTTTCTGATTAAGTAATCTTTTTGTTTCCATCTAAGTATCTGAGTATAAATCGGTTGTGTGTTATGTATGCTCAGATCTAACATTAATCCTAATTCAATTTAGAAACCTGTCGATTTAAACAACTTAGTGTGCTATGCAAATTCATTGAAACCCAACAAAGAAATCCACATAAAATCAACCAAAATCACCACAACCAAAATCACCACAGTGGAATGTTAAATCTTCCAGCCTAGCAAAACACCAAAGTATTTCATTCAAATTCACAACACCCATATGTTGATTCGATAAACCTAGCCCAGATGAACAAAGGAGCCTGTGGTCTCAATGTAGTAAACGAAACTGCAGATCTTCCAAACCTAAAATATTTCTACAAAACTCTTTTTACGAAAGAGAAAACCGAACTTAACCAAAATCCATGCAAAAAATGTTAACCAAAATCACCACAATGGAATCTTAAATATTCACGCCTAGTAAAATACCAGAGTATTCATTCAAATTCATAGCAACCCATATGCCTGATTTGATAAATCAAACCCAGATGAACAAGAGGAGTCTATAGTCTCAATGTAGTGGACGAAACTGCAAATCTGCCAAATCTAAATCCTTCTACAAAACTCTTATTACGAAACAGAAAACTAGGCTTAACCAAAAATCCACGCAAAAAATGTACAAAGATACAATTTTACTGCATTAGGAAAGTTCGAGGAGATATAGGATTTGAAGGTGGACTCATATTTTGATTCAATAGAGAACAGTTCCCTTTCCCGCTCATGTTTTATATTTTTAGCCAAGATTTTAACATGCTTCTTTAGTTATTTCATTTTATAAACCCAAGATTCCATAAAAAAAAAAGAGGGCACAACTGATAACCCCTTCCAATAGGAATTAACTAAAGAGATGAAGGAATCTTTTTTTATACATGAGTGATTGGATTTGAAGGGAAATTTGAAGAAAAATGGGAAAATGATGGGAAGAGCCCTCTGAACAAACCCAAGGCTAAAATTTTTCCATCTTAACAACCATGAGATCAACTATTAGAAACAATATATCCTTTTATAAATTTTGTGAACTCCCGACCACCCATTCCTCCAGGTAGGGGCTAGAGGGATAGGGAATGTAGATTTTTACTATGTAGATTCAACAGCTCATGATATGCTCAAACACAAGGCAAGAATCTACTCTACTCTTCAGCGGAAACCAAAATTGATCGATGAAAACAATAAGCAAAAAAAGAAGAATATCATTCACACATAGCACCATATTTCTCTGGAGAAAGCAATAGCTAAAAACCCCGACTATCTATATTGCATTAACGAGAAGATCTGAGAATAATATACAATGTGTGTTCAACCTTGAACAATTCATGCACAAGTATAATCTAACTCTCTACCTCACAAGCTAGCTCAAGCCAACACTTAGCCAATTTTTCTGCCTGCAAAGCTCCTACTTCCTTGTGTTGTCCCTATGGGAATTAGCCCACATTTAATTGGGAAATCCTCATCCAAAACTACACAATCCATCCATAGGCCCTCAACTGATTGCATGCACCATCTTTACAACACAGAAAATTACAGCACTGATAGTACATTGTCCCTGCACTCTAATCTCAACTGGGTCTTCCTCTGAACTGACATGCATGAGTTATTTATGAGTGAATCTTCAGCTAATTAGTGTGTTATTGTAGATGCATTGGTGTCCACCCCACTACTAGACCTCCTACTAGTTCCTCCAACAATTAGAACTACTTTAACTGACTATAAATCAGTTAGGCTGAGTTATCTAATTACAACTCAAAAGAACTCAACTTGGGCCCATAAAATTTAGGGATCACTCTACATGACTCTCGATAGACTTCCAACTTGAAATTCCTAATTAAATTAAGTCAATTTAACTTAATTAACTATTTCAAGTTGCTGTGAGAATAGAATTACAATTTAATTCAAGGACAAAATAAATTGGAATTTCTTGTTGTTATTGTCAACACTCCCTCTCAACAAGAAAGGGATTATCTTCTACCCTGATCCTGCCTATATGAAACTTGATTTTTCATCTTGACAAGGCCTTTCTCAAAATATCTGCATCTTGCTCCTCTATGGGAATGTACTCCAACAACATAATTCTTCTCTACACAATCTTGAAGATGATGATATCGGATATCAATATGTTTGGACCAATCATGAAAACTGGATTCTCAGAGAGTTTGATACAAATTTGATTGTCATAGTTGGATCCATCTGCAGACCAAACAAACCAAGGAAAATATTCCTCATCTAGATAGCCTCACATGTTGCTTGACTAGCATCCATTTAATCTGCTTCTGTTGAACTGAGTGCAACTGATCTCTGTTTCCTGTTGTATCAAGAAACAACTGCTAACCCAATACTGAAGATCCCACCTAATGTTCGCTTCCTATCAGATGTACTCCCTACCCAATCTGCATTGGTGAAGCCTTCAAGCTTCACTCCCTCTCCTTGTTTGTACCATAAACCATACTAATTAGTGCCTCTGAGGTGTATCAACACATGTTTGGCTACCTTCCAATACAACTTGGTTGGCTTAACCATCGCTTGACTTAGCTAGTTAACTGCATAACACATGTTCGGTTGTGTGTTCACCAAATAAATGAGTGAACACACAAGCTACTTGTAAATAGTGGCTTCCATTACTTCACCAGAAGTAACATCCTCCTTCCTCCAGATAACTACTAGAGGAGTCTCCATGGGTTTACTTCTCTCCATGTGAAACCTCCTAAGTATTCCGTTTTCATACTTGCCCTGAGAGACAAACAATTCCTCGTCACTTTGTCTTACTTCCATGCCTAGAAAGTAGTGCATGAGCCCCAATTCCTTCATTTCGAACTCTCTTGCAAGATCCTCTTTGCAAGACTGGATCAGCTTATCATCACCTGTCAGAATCAAATCATCGACATATAACACAATAATCAACAATTTACCTTCAACCACAATATGGTAAGGGTGTGCATCTGCTTGACTTTTGATGAAGCCCAACCTGGTGAAGTAACTATCGATCCTGGTGTACTAAGCATGGGGTGCTTGTTTCATCCCATACAACACTCACTTGAGTTGGCACACATGCAACTCTCGGTTGAAGGTCTCAAAACCTTAAGGGTACTAAATATACGCCTCTTCCTCAATCATGTCATTGAGGAATGCAGCCTTTACATCCATTTGGTGTATCTTCCATCCTATATGTGCTGACAGTGCTAGAATGGATCTAATAGATAAGTACCTTGCAACAGGAGAAAAAGTCTCATCGTAATCGATCCCCTCAACCTGAGAAAAACCTTTGACAACAAAACTGGCTTTTTGTTTCTCCACACTACCATCCGTTGCTTTCTTTACCTTGTAAAGACATCAATAACTCACCACTGACTTGTCCGTTGGTATTGGGACCGCATCCCAAACATTTTTCATGATAATGGAGTCATACTCATCAACCATGGCATCAACCTAAACTGGTTGTTGCACTGCTTCCTCAAAAGAGGATGGCTCAGTCTCTACACATCCACTCATCAGAGCCGTGTAGCCAGTGTACCTCTCTAGTGACCTCCTCTGCCTGCACTGTGATGTGGGTGCTCCCACATTCTCTATAGCATCATCAATAACCTGTTAGCCTCTCTTGTGTGCTTTCTCCCATCTCTGGAAGACTCTGCAAGTGTGGGCGTCTCCACTCTTGGATCCTCTACATGTGGCTACTCCACATCCTCCTGAGGTTCTTCCTTAGGAGATAAAAGCTCCTCAACTGCATTTAGTTGAAGTTCCCTCTCAAGGGAACATTTAATGGCCTCATCGAATTTTACATCCCTGTGAACCTGTTACACTGAAATTTGTCACCATGACTATCTGCAGTAATATGGCTTCATCAATAGTCATATTGTCCTCCTTGTCAAGCCTCATACCTCTGCTCTTCATGTCAAACTTCAAAAAGAGAGAAAGTCACTTCAAAACATGTTTATCTCTGGGTACGCAGGTTCTCTCTACCTTGTCTGCGTGTACGCACTCAAAACACACTGTACCTGCGTACTTGTACGCTTTGTAAGCCAAAGGGTGGGTGCGTACCCCTGTAAAGGTCAAAAGGCACGAGTTTCATCTTTAAAAAGTTACTTGTGGTCACTTCTAGAGCCTTCTAGAAGAGTGTTTGATGTGTATTGAGCGCCTCCAAATGGTTCATGCATCCCTATGATAGAGGAACTTATCCCATCAAGAGAGGAGCTACCCCATCCAAAAGAGGGAGTATCCCATTGATGTTGGAACTGAATAACTTCCTCTATAACACTATAAATACAGGCATTGGGCCAAGGGAGGGGAGGTTGAAAGCTGAACATTCCAAAGGGTAGATGCTGCTGGAATTAGGACTTCCATTATAAGCTTGTGAGGAGAGATTACCATCCTTTCGTGTTTCATTTGGAAGTGGGTGAGCTTGTCAAAGTAGAGGAAAACTCTTGCTGGACCCTGGGAGGAACTTGCACAACACCAAGGCTCAGGTTGTAATGGTTTCTTTTGTTTCCTATTAATACAAATAAGTCCATTCTTCTCAATGATTTGTTGTTAATGAATTATTTCATGTACTCCTTGGTCTATGTGATGAATATGCTTTGTTTTATGAGATATTCAGGTGTTATGTAATCGTTTGATTGTTAGTGTATGCAGGTCTCGAAGTGAAGGAGGAGCTCATCTGGATCAGCAAGGCTAGACTACTACAACAGCGTTGGACCTAAGGTAGGATCGAAAAAACACTTGGTTTCTCGTATGATAATGCATATTTAGAGAAGGATTGCTCTTAATTGTCTTGTTTGTCACTAGAAAGTCTTAGGCTTCTAGGGAGGTTAGTTTTGTCCGCAAAAAATAACTCTTTCCGCATGACAAATTGGCGACTCCGCCGGGGAATCCATTGATGTGATTGATTTTTCCTTTGAATAATACTTTGATCTGAAAAGAGTCATTTCTTTTTTGGTTTTTGATTGTTTGACTATGTCTTTGGGTGGGCTAGCTTAGAGTTAAGTTAGAACTTAGGTTTTCTTAATTTTACAGTAGTACGCACCCTCTGAGTTAGACACAGTGCGTACCTGTACGCACTGTATCTTTGTACACAGAGCGTGGACGCACCTGGTCAAACAGGCTGCCTGCGTACCCTGTCAAAATTGAGAAAATTTTCATTTTTATCCATTTTTTCCCTTTAGATTTTGGTTTTCATTTAGTCTTTACTGTCCAGATCCACTGGTTATCTGTCAAAAATCTTCACCTGAACTTGTTTCATTAGTATCAAGAGTTTTAGTGAAATTCATTGAAGTTTTAGCCTTAGGGTTTGATTTTTGCATTGGTCCTGTAGTGAATTTGACTTTAGAAGTTGTGGAACCTTAGATCTCTCTGGTTTTGTCAGTCTTCCTAGGAGTCGGATCAGTCGTAAAATCTGCCTGTGTGAGCAACCTACCTTTGTGTTGTCTCCTTGCGAAATTTCAAAATAGCTTGTTGATTGAAGTTGTGAATTTCATTCTTAAGAAAAGAACAAAAAGAGTTTGATTTTTTGTTTTGATTAGTTTGTGATTCTGCATGAACTAGTCCTTGGTTTGATTCTTGCCGAGTAAAACATCCCGGAATCATCTTAGTATGCTTTTGCCTCTTAGATTTACTTTTAGGTAAATTTCCTTTGATTTGCTTTTTGAGTGAGTTTTTCATAGATTTTTATAGATCTTGAATTGCTTTTGATTAGATTAGTTTTACATGCTTTATTAGATAGAAAAAATACAAAAAGATCTCCTTTGCAAAGTTTGTTTTAGAGTAGCATTTGACTTTTTTGAAAGAGAAAGGAATTTTTCGTGCAAGTAATGGGTGGTCATGTTTTGTGCGCTTTGAAAAGATAAAGAGATTGTTTCTTTGATTGTCTATTAAGAAAGTTGTTTTTATCAAAAGTTTGCATTCTCTCAACTCTCTTAATTAGAAAATTCATTGAAAAGAAAAAGTAGTGTAAATCATCCTAGGTGCATCTTTTTAGTGAATTGGAGTCGAGTCTATACACCATCAGTTTCATCTCCATTACCTTTTGTCTTAAAGAACAGCCATTAAAATCAACGCTTAAAGTAAAATTAACTTAGAAATTTTTATTTTACTAGGGCTCTGAAGCACCAATATAGATCAGGCTAGTGTCTTGGAGTAGGTGAGTTATTAACTCTCCAAGACTACAAAACCAAACAAGTAGCTTAACTTGTGATAGGATAAATCCAGCTGTTGCATTTATACTCTAGGAAAGCTCCTCTTAAAGGAGAAGCATGAGCTCGTGTCTGAACCAGTGAGGGGATCAATCCTCCCTCGTTGGGACGACGCCAGACACGCACGTATTACAAACGAAACCTCAAGTTGAGGAGCCAGGGGATCACTTATCGGTAAACCTTGGATTGACCATTGTCAAAGGAAGCCCGGAAGGGGTGAGCCTTGTTTACCCTTCCCCTGCGTGTTCGAAGTGTAGACTGTCCCCCAGGTGTATGTTGTGTTGTGACCTTAGTGACCATTATCCTTAAGGATTCCTATCTACCCCAAGGACGGTGGCGGCAAGATCCCACTGACATGGAGCAATACGTGGCTAGACTCACTTGGATTTCTGGGGGTCACTTCACTCGAGACGGTTAAAGTGGAGGAACTTGGTCCAGTCTATCATAAGCCAGTTGCCGGTAACTGTTCCACCCGCTATTTTCTGTACTGAATCCTACGAGGTTGGATTTCATCACCAACTAGTGTTTTTGGTCCGGAAGCTACTGTTTGTGTTTGGTTTGACGCCCTAGATTCTTTAGGCATGTGTTTCAAAATTGATGGTTCTTTAGCAACTTTAGGTGTTTTTCTTGAGATTTTACTTTGATTTCATGTGTAGTAGTTAAAAGTCTTTAGCT
>APFE030551994.1:127965-142425 GCA_000404065.3 Pinus taeda | reverse complement strand
ATTAGATTAATAGTGTGCATTGATTCCAATGTAAAATCATCTCTTCCCCATCCATCTATACCTCTATATCCCATTGTCTCTCCTTATTTATCTCTCTATCTCACCCCCTAAACATACACACTCTCTCTCTCCATATGTATCTTAGATCTGTCTCTATCTCCCTTTGTTTTCCCCTCCCTTTCTCTCTCTTCCCCTTCTTTGTCTCTCTAACACTTCTCTCTCCATATCTATATCTTTTTCTCCCTCCCTATCTTTGCCTCTCTCTTTTCCCTCTCTCCCCCTCCATCTATATCTCTATATCCCCGTGTCTCTCCTTCTCACCCCAAAAACATACACACAATCTCTCAATGTAAGCACATAAAAATTATCCATGAAGTGCATTGAATTTTGTGTGACAATAACTCAACCATGAATACAACACTTGAATTTTCATCCTAAATAAAATGTTCACTTACCCAAAATGTTTGCTTCCTGAAATTGTAAACTATTTGTAATTGGCTACATTACTAGTATTCCCATTTTCCATCATTCAACATTGTTAATCAGTTTGTATTCAAATGCGGTAATACAAAATAATTACCATTGAAAATTATTTTGGGTTTAACACTCCATAAGTCACAATGATTTGACTTTGGACAAAACTAATATTAATATTGGAGAGAAATGGAGACAAGGTATGATGTTTACTATAATAGCTCGAGTTAAATATTTGATGGTCTATGATTTCAACCGCCATTTTCATATGATCGATATGAGGAAATGGAAAAACTAATAGGTGTGACAATAAGAAAATAATTTCATATTGATTGCAATGAAGACTATTTGTAATTGACTATATTCTTATTATTCACATTTTCTATCATTCAACATTGTTACATTGTCACTTTGCACTCAAATTTTTTATTTCATCATTTTTCATCATTCAAGTTACTAACTATCCCTCTCACCTTAAAAAAATGAGGTAGCTAAGAAAATTTAAAATTAAATTGGCTAAGTTAATCTTAGACATATTTAGCATATTTAAAATTATCAAAATAATTAGATGCTCAACAAATTTTGTATGATCGCACATGACTGAAACAAACCTATATCCATCTTAACTCTGGATCTATCAAGCGCTGAGAGGGATCAAATCTCTCGAGGTGCAAACTTTCCTCAAGTTTTTCACTCAAAAAAGAGGTTTTAACCTAGAGAGATTTGATCCCTCTCGATGCTTGATAGATCCGAGGTTAAGATGGATCTAGGTTGGTTATAAAAATAATTAATATATGAATTAAACATATATACATGTAATGAATAATGTAACAAGATTATTAACCAAGGAGATTCATCTCCCTTTACCATGGAGATTCTTAATTTGTAAATAGGTTTTGTCACAATATCATGGGTGATCCAGGTCCAGGTGTGATGAAGGACCCTTTGAATACCTTTTACTTTCATGATGTGTTAAATTGCATTTTTAAAAGAACATAAATGAATACATTTGCATGTTGTAAACAAAAGGAATATGATAATCATCAACACATGAAAACATAAGCCATTGATAACGGAGTTCGTCCAGGAGGGACTATGTCTCTAGGCCCCAATGTCAAGATGGTGTAGGCTGCTGCATTAAGTGTTGTTAATAGTGATGATGTACATAAGAGGTGATGTCGCTATCATACAAGGAAAATGCCCTCATGTAGGAGTGGCTCTAGGAGATGTTCCACTAGAGGAACTCTCAGTCAAAAGGACTCCTATAAGTATGTCACAAACTCATGCATGATGATCATCTCACCAACATGGCATAAAAGGGATCTCAATCCAAACATACATGGCAACAACATGAGTATGCCATCAACATGACGACAAAGAGATCTCGAACTAAACATGATGGATCATGACAACAAGTACATCACATAGATAATTATGCATCACATCAAGCATGAATCATGAAATCAAGTAAGAAACATGATACCAAATCAAACATCAAACAGGGATCTGTGCAGCACAATGCATCGCAAAATAAGTACATGAACACACTGCATATACCTCACATCCTGGGGCCATCTGCAGAAAATAATGTCAAACTGTTGAAGTTTGTTGTACCATCACCCTCACTGTGTCGAATCTCATGGAATGGCTACTCACATGCTGAATGCTGATACTTGTGCTCCACTTAGAAAAGTGGTCGAAAAATGAAATGAGCAATTGGAAAATCTGAGCACATCATGATTTGTGGCATCGAATAGTACAAAATTGACTGTCAAAACTTTGAATTATGAGAAAGTAAAAATCTGGGGCTTAAGGAATCTTTTAGATTTCCCCTAGATTCCTCAAATATTCCCTCCTCTGGTTCCTCTGCAAATCGGCTATGCAAATTAGGAAAATGACTACGCCATCGGGTTTGTGTCGCAGAGAGGTGTAGGATCGACATAAAATTTGTCCAATTTGGACACTACAAAAATTTCACCCTCCTAGAAATTTTGCTCAGTCATGGTTCCACTTGCATAAGAATTAAATCTACCTTGGTTTCCATGCCCTCTCCTGGTTCCTCCATCTTCCTCCCAGGCGTACTATGCAAATGAGGGTTTTATATCATTTTCCAGGCGGATAGAACAAGAAAGTTTGTTTGGGCTCAACGGTTAAGTTAAGCAAATCGTTGAGGAGGGGTTGGGGGATCAAATCCCCCCCCCCTCCTTTCTTTATTAGATAATGGTTTGTTTAACCAAAGTGGGGGTGGGTCCGCTGGTCTAGTGGCCTGCTTCCCATAACTCCGTCCGTAATTCATTACCCACCAACACATTTTGATGGTGTATTAAAAGCTGTTTGGAGGGGGTCGCTGGGGTTCATTTAATGGTGGTTGTTTGGTTTGTTGGGTCGCCCATGGTGTGGGCTGGCCACATGGCCAGGCGGGTTCGATCCCCAGTGACACATTTTTATATGGCATAGTTTAAAGTATGGGGGCCCACCCCATTTAATATATGTATATTGTTGGGCAGTTGAGGATTGGGAGTTCGACGGGGTCATGACCGCCGGGCTATTTAATAAAACATTTTTTTATAATTGCGGTTGGGTTTGGGGGCCGATGGGGGTCATGGCCCATTAGCCAAATATAATTTTGTATTTTGGTTGGGGGGAGGTGGTGGCAGTGGTGGCCTGCCACCTCATAATTTTTATTTTTATTTTTATTTTTATTTTTTTATTTTTTTATTTTTTTTAATTTGTCTAACAAAAGGGTTATTAGACAAATTAAAGAGGCCACAATTTCACCCTCTTTCAAGTGCTAAGTTTCATGCCCCGGGGTCGGTGAAATTGTAGGACACTTAAATCTGACCCACAACCCAACTTTGACCATAACTTTGACTAGCTCGTTCTCCCTCATACGAGCTCGGATTGATGAACCATTTGCACCACTGTGATCAAGGCGACATGATCTACTCTTTGGTCCTAGTTTGAAAGCATTCTGATCACTTTGATTTTTGAGCTTCCATAAGCCCTCTTTGTCCTGTGTGTCTCTGAAGCCACCTGGATCAATCCTCCCCACTGAGGAGCTTATGGTCCTCCAAAAGCATGAAAAACAATCTCCAACTTTTATGTACCTTGTCTACATCTCAAGTGTCCTGAAAAGGTCTCGCTTCCATCTCCTTCACCTTTGTTCTTCGGAGCTTTAAGTGATGTGCCGACACCTGCAACCTCTGCAACCTATAGTACATTGTTTTTTTCAAATTACATGCTTGTCTTTTATTGCAAACTAATGACCCAAGCTTCCCACACTAGCCACGAGTTTATAACACATACTCACTGGTCAAGTTTACATCAAGATGGACACAATACCCCAGCTACGACAACCAGGCCAACATATCATTATTGCTTCAACAAGTGATGGAAAACACATCATCACTGCAACACATGATTTACAAACATAAGGCCAAACATATTATTTTCTTTGGCAAGTGATGGAAACACGACATCACTTCCAGAGTTTAACATGCAACTCAAAATAAGACCAGACATCATTGTCGCTGAATAAGTGATGGAAAACACAACATCACCTTTACATTTTAAAATGCAACAAATAATTTACAAAAGCATGACCATGACATGCTAACATATATAGAAACCATTTTTCACTTATCAATGTGAATGGGTCACCTCCTTGTGGTGGTTTTCCTTGTCGAACAACTACTTCATCAGGTTCATGCACCGACACTTTGTCTTTAAGGCGCTCCTCTAGATGGAGCCTCCAACAAGTGGCTCTTTGATGGCCACTTCTATCACAATGACTGCAATAGGTTTTCTTCCTCCAGATATGTTTAACATGTTTCTTTGCTCGCTGTTGAGAGGATCTTTCATGCCTCATTATTTTGTGTGTTTCCATTCTTTTCCAACACTTAGAAAATGTATGGTTATGTAATCCACAAAAGGTACATGTCTTTCGATGCCATGTTTTACGTTTATCATTAACAACATGATTATAACCGAAATGAACATTCGAATATCAAAATTGGTTATACCTTTCCTTTCCATCTCTGGTGTAAGTATGGCGATGAGAGCTTGCCTCAACTCTTTCCTTGCAATGGAAACTGTCATGGGATGATGAGGATGTGTTCCCATCATTCTCTTTCCTCAATGATTTCATCGATATCTCGAAATAATCTGACACCTTTGAGCATTCTCCTTCAGTGTATCTCAAGCCTGCAAATTGTGGTCTCTACACAACCTCTAATGGTTGAGTTATTCCGTGGTTATTAACACCAAGTTCTTTTTCTTCCTCGTGCCTCGTCCTTGTAAGAAGCCTCATGTTTGTCCATGTAATTGGGATCCCCAAATCTCCAATGGAAAGCATACTATGTGAAGATGAAACAGAAAGGAAATCAACATATTTTACCTCCTGTGTCCATTTGGAAAGAACTGATGAGGGCTTCACATCATCTGTGGTTGTTGGTGCACTTGTTGTCTCAGTGCATTCCCCAACTTCCTTTCTAACATACCCAAGTCCTATCTGACTGGGTAATTCTTCCACTTTGATGTGGTTGAAAATGACTTGGCCATTAACGCCCAAGCCTTTTCCTTCATACCCCATTTTCTTCAACAGTTTGGAGCCAATTCCTATGGTATGATTTTCAAAAATAGCGAAATCATCATTAGGACACATACATGAGTTCAGATAATTACATTTTATCTCACATGGGTCATGCTGTATCTTTTTCAATGTCTCGTCCTTTTCTTGCAGCTGTCATAGCAAACTATGTTTCTCCTCTTTCTCTTTATGTAGACACATATTCAATTCAACGTTGTCTGTTTGAAGATTATGTTTGTTGTGCTTCAGTTCTTCTAGGGCCTCTTCTATGGCTTGCAACTGAAGCTACAATTGCTCCTTTTCCTCGATCTCTCTCTGTAGAGTTTCATACATTATTTCTACTCTTTTGGAAATGTTGAGCATGGTCTTGTACAACGCTTTTTCATTCTTTGTCACTAAAAATTCCATTGTTCACGCTACAATTCACATCCATGCAAAGACCACGATGATACCACTTAATCTAGGTCCGGGTGTGACGAAGGACACTTCGAATACCTTTTACTTTCGTGATGTGTTAAGTTGCATTTTTAAAAGAGCATAAATGAAAACATCTACATGATGTAAAGAAGAGGAATATGACAATCATCAACACATGAAAACATAAGCCATTGATAACAGAGTTCATCTAGGAGGGACTACGTCTTCGGGCCTTGATGTCAAGATGGTGTAGGCCGCTACATTAAGTGTTGTCAATAGTGATGATGTACATAAGAGGTGATGTCGCTATCATACAATGAAAATTCCCTCACACATGAGTGGTTCCAGGAGATGTTCCGCTACAAGAACACTCAGTCAAAAGGACTCCTATCAGTATGACACAAACTCATGCATGATGATCATCTCGCCAACATGGCATAAAAGGGGTCTCAATGCAAACATACATGGCGACAACATGAGTATCCCATAAACATGATGATAAAGGGATCTTGAACAAAACATGACGGATCATGACAACAAGTACATCACACAAATGATTCCACATCACATCAAGAAGGAATCATGAAATCAAGTAAGAAACATGATCCCGCCTGAAACATCAAATAGGGATCTGTGCAGCACAATGCATCGCAAAAGAAGTACATGAACACACTACATATACCTCACATCCTGGGACCATCTGAAGAAAAAGATGTCAAACTGCTGAAGCTGGCTATATCATAACCCTTGTTGCGTCGAATCTCATGTAATGGCTACTCACAAACTGAATGTTGACACCTACACTCCACTTGGAAAAGTGGCCAAAAAATGAAATGAGAAAATGGAAAATCTGAGCACACCATCAAATTTATGGCGTCAAATAGTGAAAAATTGGCTGTCAAATTTTTGAATTCTGAGAAAGTGAAAATATGGGGTTTAAGGAATCTTTTAGATTCCCACTAGATTCCTCAAAGATTCCCTCCTCTTGGTCCTCTGCAAATAGGCTACTCAGATCAAGAAAATGACCACGACATCGGGTTCGTGTCGCAGAGAGGTGTAGGATCGACATAAAATTTGTCCAATTTGGACACTACAAAAATTTCACCCTCCTGGAAATTTGGATCAGTCAAGGTTCCACCTGCATAAAAATTAATTAAGAACTAACTCTGCCTCGTTTTCTATGCCAACTCCTGGTTCCTCCATCTGCCTCCTAAGTGCACTATGCAAATAAGGGTTTTATATCATTTTTCGGGTGGATAGAACAAGAAAGTTTGTTTTGGCGCAACGGTTAAGTTAAGCAAATCACTGGGGAGGGGTCGAGGGATCAAATCATGCCCCTCCTTTTTTATTACATAATGGTTTGTTTAACCAAAGTGGGGGCAGGTCCACTGTTTCGGTGGCTCGCTCCCCATAACTCCCTCTATAATTCATTACCCACAAGCGCGTTTTGATGGCGTATTAAAAGTTGTTTGGAGGGGGTCGTTCGGGTTCATTTAATGGTAGTTGTTTGGTTTGTCGGGCCGCCTATGGTATGGGCCGACCACGTGGCTGGGTGGGTTAGATCCCCCTGTTCCATTGTTATATGGCATAGTTTAAAGTTTGGGGGTGTGGACCGGGTCCATCGGAGGTGGCCCGTGCCCAACCCGTTTAATATATGTATATTGTTGGGCGGTTGAGGATTGGGAGTCCGGCGGGGTCATGACTACCAAACTATTTAATAAAACATTTTTTTATAATTGTAGTTCAGTTTGGGGGCCGACGGGGGTCATGGCCCATCGGCCAAATATAATTTAGTATTTTGGATGGGGGTGGCAAGGGAGGTGACCCGCCACCTCATAATTATTATTATTATTTTTATTTTTAATGATAGGGTTTTTTTTTTTAATTTGTCTAACGTGAGGGTTATTAGACAAATTAAAGAGGCCACAATTTCACCCACTTTCAAGAGCTAAGTTTCATGCCCTGGGGTTGGTCAAATTGTAGGACACTTAAACCTGGCCCACAACCCAAATTTGACCAGAAATTTAATTGGCTCATTCTCCCTCATACGAACTCGGATTGATGAACCATTCACATCATTGTGATCAGGGCGACAAGATCTATGCTTTGGTCCTCGTTCAAAAGCATTCTGATCACTTTGATTTTAGAGCTTCCATAAGCCCTCTTTATCTTGTGTGTGTCTTTGGAGCCACCTGGATCAATGGGCCAATACCATGTCTTATTAATACCACAAGTCCAAAAAACCATAACTCATATTCATGTGACACATGTTCATATCATATTTTTTTAATTAATTAATTTAATTAAGAGAATAGAAAGAGCATAACTACTTTAGAAATATATCTCAACCTTTGATTTGTATACACTATTATGAATACTCTAAAATATTCCATTTATGTTGAATTCTTATCGTCCATTTAATATCTATTGATAATTAAATTAAAATTTTGGAAGCCTCATTACAAAATAAACATCCTTATGGACATAATTATTTTGTTCATTAAAATTTAACAATTTAGTATTTAAGGTAACTGGTAAAACATTTTTAAAAAAAATTGTACTTAATTTACTTTATTAAATTATAATACAATTACTTTATTTATTTTTTGCTTCAACTAATTTTAATTTAGATTAGGGCCAACCTCAATTTTGCATGGAAAAACCATCTGTCAATATGTGAAATGGTGATGTCATCACCACTATTGTGGAACATCCTTTAAAATTTGAATGAATATATACAACAAAACATGAATTCGATGACTCTGGAAGACATCAATACACAGAATATATGCCCTTCAACTTAAAATTAAAATTAATATAAACCTATTTTAAAAGAATAATAGACATATGAGTGAAAATGTTATAGACGTATGACATAAAAGTAGAAAAGGGAAAGAGCCATTTTTCCTCTTTATCTCTTGATTAAAGAGTAACTCTCAATTTTCCTATTTTATTTTATTTCTTTCATGGTTAGACATATTCATTAAGTTGGAGGAATTTTTGTGGGGCAGTTCCTCCACTATCCTTCATGGTCTGGCCACCTTCAGTGGAAACCTGCAATGTGTCCATATTATAATTTTTCCAGTGTCTATATTTCAACACTTTCTTTTATGAACTAGACTACATCATTGTTAGGGAAGGCATACATAATGACCTTATGCTATTTTTAAAACCAAGCAATGCATCTACAATGGCCTTATCCTCCTATGAAAATACCCCTCTATCGCCAGGGTCTCGTAGCTCCCAACTATTGCTCTCCTACAAAGTAGTTGCTCTCCATGCTACATGAAACATGTAGAAATTTTTACATTTAAGTTGTAGGCATCTGCAGGTAGTCGTGAAAAGTCATAAGATATTTTTTTGGAAGCCATTAATTGGATTTCACAATGGTTAGGGGAAGAAAACACAAGTGGATAGTTCTATCTTTTATATTAATGGAAAATTGATATTTTATTTTCATGTTGAGACTGTGGAACATAGGGTTTCAAATCACCCTCTGTAAATTGCCACTTGTAGTTTTAGATTGTTGCAGCTCTACTCACTATTATGCTCACAATATTTAGTTTTGTTTAAAAAAATTCTTTGAAATTGAATGAATATTTGTATCTTAGATTTACTCTATTTTCATTTTTTTAATCCTATGCCTCTTACATCACTTGGTATCAAAGACAAGGATTATTAGAGCTTGACAAAGAATCAAGGATTATATCAATAATCAATGACAAATTCAAACACAAGCTTGAAAAATCCACAAATTTCTCAGTTTAATGGAAAAACCTATGATTATTGGGCAATCACAATGAAGACATTGTTTTTCTATTCAAGATATATGGGATCTTGTAGAGGATGGGTTCCAGGATTGCAACAACATACAATGCATTTATACAAGCAGAGAAATATTTTTTGAGAGATAATAGGAATAATGATTCCAAAGCCCTCTTCTATATATTTTAAGAATGCATGAGAGTATTTTTCCTAATATTGTAGCAACAAAAAAATCAAATAAAGCATGGGACATTCTCTAGATAGCATATCAAAGCATGGAAAAGGTGAAAAAAAGAAAGTTGCAAATGCTGAGAAGAGATTTTGAAACAATGTATATGAAGGAGTCTAAAATAGTAGACTCATTCTTTACTAAAACCATTAGACTGGTACCATAAACCAGATATCATGGTTAGAAACTTGAAGAAATGATAATGGTTGAAAATATTCTAAGAAGTTTACCAACAAGATTTGAGTATATTTGAAAAATTAAATAAGTATTTCATTCTCAAACTACATCAAGAATGAGGGATTGCTGTTTTTTATTGGTCTGTTTCTTTTATTGTATTGAAAAAGAAATAAGAATTTTATCCTTAGCCAACATAATGAATTAGGGTTTGGTGGGATGTTTTGATTTTCTCAGGCCAAAGCGTCATACTACCAAGGAGAGGGTCTGAGCCTCATGCAAAATTGTATGATGGTCAAACAAGTGGGGTTATTGACTCATCAATTCAACCTGGGAATAGGTTCTATGCAGAACTTTGTGCCATGGCTTCAACTGTATTTTATCAGTATATATTTATTTTAAATACTGATCTAACAAAAGTCTAGAAGGATCAAGGTTCTTCGGATGCAAATTAATTTATAGTACAAAAAATAATGTGTAATTTTTCATTGTTTAAATTGTATTTTTAAATTAATTAATATAGATCTTCAAAAAGTTTATTTAAGTCACTTGTTATGGAAAACTAATTAAATATGCATAGCATATTCTTTTTTAGCCAACATTTCCTTTCTCTTTATATAATGATTTAATTTTATTTTAAGAAAGACAACTGTAAGCTTCAAGTTAAACATGAAAATACTGCTTAACTTCTATGCATTTTAATTCTTGATTATTCTTGAAGAATTCTATTTTGTGTAATACATATTTCAAGTTGATTCTATAGATCCATTTCATGGAGTTCTTATACTTATTGAATGGTATGTAACTCTTGGGCTTCAATAAACTATTACTCAGTCTATGTCTATATATATATTTATATATGATAATGAGGTTCCACTAAGACCAATGTAGTTTATCGAAATTTAAGAAAGTAAGAGATTAATTGAAAATTTTTAATATTTTCTTTCTATGATAAAAAATAAGGGAAATAAATGTTCTAGGTGACATAACCTATCCAGGTTTGTAGTGTGGCAAATGTTTTGGAAATGAAAATAGATGTGAGTAAAAACTGGGCAATCCAACAAAAAGTGCTTTTCATCTTCAACCCTATTAGTGTGATAGATACTTTCATCCCTAGCCGTTTTAGAAATAGACCATTGCCAAGTTTCAATCTGGAGCTCGTGGGAATTAGTTCTTATATCCACAATGTTCATTTTCTTCTTAGCACTAATCAAGATGAAGAGATAATTCTCGTTAGCAATAGTGGGGTAGATCCTTTCCTTATAATACCTTAGCTTACTTTTTCCCTCTATCTCCTTATCATCACAGAACTTATCCTTAAATGTGGAAGTAATAGTATTTTTCATATTATCCTTATTCTCCAAGATAGATCTCCTCATTTATCCTCCAATGATCGATCCAAGACTCGACATCCTTGTGCGATCTTCGCTTGAGCCAAAGATAGCGGTTCTAGCTAGAGTTAGAAGAAATTTTGGGGAACCTCTTAACATCCATGTTGTAAATATTCTTCTTATACATCCGATAACTAAACATCCATTCTGATGTAGGAGCATCTGGACTTAGCCAGCAATGTGAAAGTTTGTTCACATGTTGTGGCTAAACAAGTTGAATTTCATTGACCTGATCGGTCAAAAATCACTTTTATTGTGAGGGTTTGTTCTATCAAGAAATGAGTTGTATTTCATTATCGTAATAAGTTAGAAATTGTCTTATTTTAGGATCAAAGTTGAGTTGTTAGCATAGGTGTGAGATAGAGCTAGTAATTAGAAGATTTGTTGTTAGATTTATTAAAAATAGGGATTGATTTGTTAGACACAGTTAGAGTGATATTCAATTTATAAAGGGAGGAAAAATGTAATGAAAATAGAGAGAGAGGGGATTGAGGAGTGGATTTAGTAGAGCGAGAGAGAAAAAGGGTGTGGATTTCATAGGAAACAAAGGTCTTTTAATTTGTTGTAATCAGGCCCAAAGTCGAGACTCTATAACCCTTTTATTTATGAATAAATGATGTTGTCTGTGTAATTTCATTATCAAACCTGCGGAAGTCATATTATGCTTTCATATGCTTTTTTTGTGTTTAGAAGAGAACCAATGATTGCTCATTTCCATGCTTTACAATAGAAATAGTGAGTTAAAAGAGTAATCGACGAGTTTGTTATATTTTTTTGGTCCCGCAAGGGGAAAACCCAAAATACACTAAAGTTTGATGCAAAACACATTCGGATTTGGAATCTGGACTTCAAATTTTATGGATGGAGGTTTTTAATGCTATTGGGTGTGTGGAACCCAAATTGAATCGCTTTAGTCGAGAGGAATTGACTTGCTAAATCATTGAATTCTGACATCACAATATAACCGGATCTGAAATGTTATAGAGAAGGGGTTATAATCTATCGAGCCCGCAAGTGCTATCGCATCGGCGCTTTGAAGTGGAAAGAGACTAAATAGTGGGTGTCACGATTTGCAATTGGCTGATTCAATCACATCCGTTGGATTGTGATCAACCGCGACCATTGGATTGCGGAAGCAGTTTTGCTATAGTGGAAGGTATTTTGGGCACATTAAAAGTTGTAAGTTGTTTGGAAGGGTCGGCACCTGATCCCATTCACCCTTCGAAATGTAGAAAAAGTGGAGGGGAATAAAACCACTTATCGGGCGATTAACTCCTGATCTATTGTTCTATCCGAAATCTCTGACGATCATCAGATCTCACCGATCAAGATCGACAGTTTCAAAGCAACAGTGCATTGACTTTCAGCGTACGATAAGTGCGCCAATATAAAAAGGTAAATCCCTTTGTTTCGGCTTGCTTTTTAGTGCATTTAGGTTTAAAAGAAAAACAGCCGGCTATAGTTAAAAGGGGATCCGCGGGTGATTTGGGGTTTTTGTGAGTTCTGCTTCCATGCTGCATCATTTGTGGTATCAGAGCAGAAGAAGGGGTTGTTTGCAGCGAAAATACCGCCAAGGAGAGGCATTGGTCGAGGAATACTTGAGGCAAATGGAATTCTACTGGAAGAGGTACAGAGTCTGTGTACAAGAATGGAGACAATTGATACTACCCTGAGAAGATCACCCGATGAAGGAAATGAAAGTTCTTCAAAAGAATCTCCTGCAAAGGAGGTAGTGGACGAAGACAATGAAACTTACAAAGTCATTAAGATGTTAGCGAAAGTAGGAGGAAAACCTAAGGTGGAAATTCCTATGTATGAAGGGAGTCTAAATGCAGAAGAGCTAATGGATTGGATCAAATCCTTAGACCAATACTTTGACTATGAAGAGGTTGGGGAGAAGAAGATGGTGAAGTTTTCAATTACTAGATTGAAGGGTCATGCAACTATCTGGTGGGACGAGTTACAAAAATCAAGAACGAGGAAAGGGAAGTCCAAGAACAAGCTATGGGACAAAATGGTAATTAAAATGAAAGCCAAGTTTTTGCCTAAAGACCATCATTTGAATCATTTTAAACAATTGGAAAATTAAGGCAAAAAGGAATGTCTGTTAAAGAATATATAAAAGAATTTTATGGATTGAATATTACAATCGGGCATGTAGAGGATGATGTGGAAAAGTTAGCTAGATATATCAATGGCTTAATGTATGACATACAAGATGAAATTAGCTTGTTAAGTTTGAAGACTATTGAAGATGCCTATCAAGCATGTTTGAAGGCAGAAGAAAAGATATTGAGGAAACATAGTCAAACGAATAGAGGAAAAAGCTCAGTAAGAGGTATAGGAACTACTAGACCAAGGGGTCATTGACATGAAGCAAGCTGAAGGCTTTGTGGTGAAGGGTAGAAAGAATTGGTATGCAAGCTAAAGAAGTCTCTGTATGGGTTAAAACAATCACCAAGGATGTCGTATCAGAAATAAAGCAGATCATTGTGTGTATTTTAAATTAATTGGTGACCATGTTATTTATCTGGTCTTGTATGTGGATGATATGTTGCTGGTTGGAAATGACAACGAAATTATCCAGGATTTGAAGACCCAATTGTCCTTCAAATTCGACATGAAAGATATTGGTGTTGTAAACTATATTTTGGGCATGGAAATTAAAAGAGATCGGGAAAAGAGGAGCTTTAGTTAAACTAGAGGAAGTATGTCAAGACAATATTGCAGAGGTTTAATATGCAAGATAGTAAACTAGTCAAGGTTCCTATTCTCGTAGGTGTAAAGTTATCTTCTGAACAGTGTCCCAAGACACAAGAAGAGGAAGAGGATATGTTCTGTGTTCCATATGCAAGTGCAATCGGTAGCTTGATGTATGCGATGGTATGTACTAGACCAGACATTGCACATGCAGTGGGAGTATTAAGGAGGTTTATGTAAAAACCAGGAAAGGAGCATTGGATAGCAATGAAGCAGGTTTTCAGGTATTTGCGTGGCACTAGTGGTTATGGTTTGTGCTACCAAGGAAGACTAGGATTGTACAAAGTTTTGGATATCTGTGGCTTTGTTGATGCGGACTGGGCTGGAGATCTGGATCAGAGAAGATCTACAAGTGGGTATGTGTTTAACATATTTGGAGGTGCAGTCAGTTGGATGAGTAAGAAACAATCTGTAGTGGCACGATCAACTACAGAGACAGAATACATGGCATCTACTCATGCAAGCAAGGAAGCAGTTTAGTTGCAGAGATTGTGTTCAAGTATGGGGTTCGTATAGGGGGCTATAAGGATAGACTATGACAGCCAAAGTGCAATTTTCTTGGCAAAGAACCCTTCTTACCATTCAAAGACAAAGCACATTGATATTCAGTATCACTTTGTGAAGGATATGATAGAAGACAAAAAGGTGTTGCTGGTAAAGGT
>APFE030551994.1:96081-111448 GCA_000404065.3 Pinus taeda | reverse complement strand
TGGTAATGATGCATGGTATTGTATGTATGAGTCCTATATAGAGGCTAGAGACTCCACATGGAGAGATATGAAGAGAAGTATTCTTGTATGAACAGGCATATGGCTTGTGGAGTGTTCTCCTTCCTTAAGGAGTGACTGTATGGTGTTGCCCTACCTTAAGGGTTTGATAATAAAGAATCATTTCTATCTATTTCTGGGTTTATTTGCATTATCATATATTTTCATATCAGATCTATAATATTTCCGGGTTAGATCTACAACAATTTATTTCTTCCACCTGAGCACCATGAGTTAGTGATTCATAAATATATTTGAAATCAACATCTGTACTATTTTGTTCTATATAACTTTCATGTTTCAAAGAACTATTCTGCAACACTACTGAAGCATTCAAATATGGTCTAGACAACATGCTAGGTTCCTATACCAACAGGAATCATAATTTTTGAATGACTGAGATTAAACATGTGATATGTACTAATCCAGGTGGATCTTGGTGGCCACCTGCCAAGTCCACCTGGACCCCCACCATTGTTTCTCTCAGAATTTTCAGTTTCCTTAATTGTAGCACAACCTACTATTTTTAGCAATTTTTCGGGTCCTGAACTTCCGAAGCCATTTTGAGGCCCTAAACGACATTTTTTGGGAAATCTGGGGGCAAAATTGGTCCATGGTACAATATTTCCCTTCCCAAAGTGGTAGTGCTCGGATAGATCTTTATAACGAGCTATTATACGCGTCAAACAGAGATTGTATGCCAAATTTACGACCCCAGGAAGTTGATGTACCAATTTACCCAAACGGGACCCACAATTTGGCGTTTCATCTTCTAGGGTTAGGTTTTGGAATGTTAAGTGTTTTCCATTATTTCTCAACAATAAATAGGCCTTCGAGCCTCATTGTAACGCAGTTTAGAGGCATGTAGCCACCACGTCTCTTCTCAGAGATAAGCTACCATCGCCCTAGCTGGTTTATTTCCATTACTGTTTGTAAGCATATTTCAGCAATGACGCATCGGCTTCGAGTAGATAGTCTAGAAATGCCACGCCCTTTAAGGTACAAGTTAATTTTGAAATGCCAATATTCGAGGGTCAGATAGACACAGATCCCGTAGATAAATGGTTAAATCTGCTAAAGGGTTATTTTTCTGTTCATGAATTTTCGAGTCGAGAAAAGATTGTTTTCGCTCTTCTCAAAGCAGCCCCCCACGTCAAGGACTGGTGGGAAACCTATTGCGAGAAGAAGGATGAAAGTATCGGCTCATGATTTTCTACCACACCCACCTGGAATTCATTTCAGGATGCCATCAAGGAGCAGTACTACCCTGTTGGAAGCTATGATGATGAATACATAAAGTAGACCACGCGGCGGCAGGGAAGGGACCAAGATGTGCTAGAGTTCACCAATATTTTCCATACCCTTCGCCCAAAGTTGGGTATAAATGATTCGGAGCAGCATTTGATACTCAAATACCGCAACTACCTGCACAAGTACATCCAGGAAGAAATAGAATTCCTGAACATCTCCTCGCTCAGCACAGCATACCAATATGCTGCCAAGGTCGAGCAGAAGTTTAAACAAAAGAAGCGAGACTTTGGGTCTGCAAATTCAAAGCAAGGGAAAGGTGCCCCTAAACTATAGAACAAAGGACAAAGCCAAGGCGGGGTAGCCCAAGACAACCCGCCAAAGCTGCAAGCAAAGAACAACGCCACGAAGCCGAAAAATGACACGGGAAAATGGTGTGAGTTCCATAAGAGCTCCACTCACAACACAAGTGAGTGTCGGGCCAAGCAGTCACTGGTGGCTGAGCTAAAGGTTTCAGAATTAGATGCATGTTCTGACTCTGATTCAGAACCCGACAAGGGGAATGACAAAGGGAAGAAAATCATTGATGCAGATTCCAACACCATTGTTGCTACCGCCAAGATCCAGAAAAATGAACCTAAAGATCCAAAGGAGGAAGAACGTCTCTTCCACTCCCAGATGTGGGTAAAGGGCTCCCCGCTATAGTTCATTGTCAATAGAGGGAGCCAAAAGAACCTCATTTCAGTAGAGGTTATGAAGCGGTTGGGCTTACTAACCACAGCACATCCACAACCATACACCATCGGGTGGCTTCACCAAGGACGAGATCTTCGCGTGAACTAGCAGTGTCGCCTTCCATACAACATCAAGCCCTTCATGGATGAGGTATTGTGTGACATTGCCCCCCTTGAAGTTTGTGATGTATAATTAGGACAACCATACTTGTGGAAGCGACATGCTGTGTATGAATCAAGGCCCTGTGCTGTTATTATTACATTGGGAAATAAGTTGTATAGGATACCAGAGGTAGCATTGCCTACCGCCATCTCTTTGATTATTGCAAAACAATGCATTAAGCTCATTTCCAAAACTGGGAAATTTGTTTTCCTGATGATACGCCCTCAAGGAAAGAAGAAGACAGTGGCCACGACATCCAGACAGGGCCCCTTCGCACGACAACTACAAATGGACAAGGTCATGGAGGAGTATGAGGACATCTTCACCTTCCCCATAGGGGTTCCTCTGCACTATCGGGTCAAGCACTCCATCGATCTGAACCTAGGTGCGTCGCTTCCTAATGGACCAATTTATCGGTGCTCCATTCTGGAGAACGATGAAATCAAGAGGCAGATTCAGGAGCTGCTGAAGAAAGGTCACATCCTTCCGAGTTCATCGCCTTGTGGGAGCCTGATCGTGTTGGTACAAAAGAAGGATGGGACTTGGAGACTCGGTATTGACTATCGGGCACTGAACAAGATCACTGTCCGTAATAGGTACCCAATACCATGGATTGATGACCTCCTGGACCAGCTAAAGGGGGCAAAATATTTCAGCAAGATTGATCTGAAGTCAGGATATCACCAGGTACCGATCGAACCCTCTGATGTGTGGAAGACTGCCTTCAAAGCTAAGGAGGGCCTTTTCGAATGGTTGGTTATGCCTTTCGGGTTGACGAATGCTCCTGCAACCTTCATGAGGCTAATGGATGATATCTTGCAGCCATTCACCAACTCATTCGTAGTGGTATACTTGGATGACATTCTGATTTTCAGCCAAAGTTGGGAAGAGCACCTCCACCACATCCGACAGGTTCTCCAAACACTGCGGCAACACAAGCTATGTGCCAATTTGGAGAAATGCACTTTTGGCAGGACCCAGGTTCAGTATCTGGGATACATTATTGATGAATAGGGGGTGCATGTGGATCCAGCCAAGATCCAAGTCATTCAGGATTGGCCATCTCCAACCACTCTGACAAAGCTCTGCAGATTTCTAGGTCTTTCCAACTTCTACCGCAGGTTCATGTTGGGGTTTTCTCATATCACTTGGCCCTTGAGTCTAGTCACCAAGGGAGGAGCGAAAGCAAAATTATTTTGGTCTAAATCTCAATAGAAGGCATTCAAAGAGTTGAAAGATCACCTCTGCACAACACTAGTGCTCACGTTACCAGATTTACAACAACCATTTGAGGTCGAGACAGATGCCTCTGACTATGCTATTGGGGCAGTCCTTACTCAACGTGGGCATCCAGTGGCATATCACAGTGAAACACTTTTAGACATAGTCCAGAAGTATCCCACTTATGATAAAGAGATGTATTCCATTGTGCAGGCCTGTTGACAATGGAAGCATTACATTTTGGGGAAGGAAACAGTCATCCACATAGACCATCGACCCCTGCAGTTCATACAGACCCAAGGGAAATTGCAGAATGATCGCCATCAGAAGTGGTCTACATACCTAGAACAGTTCCACTTGAATATCAAGTATAAGAAGGGAAGCACCAATAATGTTGCAGATTTCCTCAATCGACCACCGATCATGGCGTTAACCACCGTGCTCAACTCTTGTTGGCACAAGACTTTTGATTGGCCACTTCTCTACAAAAGTGACCCAAAATTTGGCCACACATACTAGACACTCTTGGAGGGTCGACATGTTCTAGATTTTCACCTCCAGGATGCCCTGTTATGCCACCTCGGTCACCTTTGTGTTCCTTCAAGTGAGGGTGCCAAGATGATTTGGGAAGCACACTACAGTCGGGCTGTTGGGCATTTCGGGGTCGAGAAAACAATGGCAGTACTGCAAAAGTATTTCTATTGGCCGAATCTTCGACAAGATGTTGGGAAGTACATCAGATCATGTACTACCTGTGCCATTGCCAAACTGACCATCAAGAAGCAAGGCCTCTATGCCCCGCTGCCTACCCCTAGTCGAACTTGGAAATCCATCTCCATGGATTACATGTCAGGCCTTCCTTCCACTAAGCATGGAAATGACTGTGTTTTTGTGGTCGTCGACAGGTTCTCGAAGATGGCCATTATGTCGGCCTGCAAGAAGAATATCACAACAGAAGCCATTGCTAAACTCTTCTTTGAATGAGTGTGGGTGCACTTTGGGATCCCACAATCTATCATCTCAGATCAGGACAATCGGTTCCTCAGTACATTTTGGTCCAATCTCTGGTCAATGTTGGACACCAAACTCGCTAAGTCCACTGCCTTCCAACCTCAAACTGATGGCCAGACAAAGGTTGTCAATAGGATGATTGTGCACATTCTGTGCATGTACAACAGAAAGCATCCACGCACATGGGACGAGAGCCTCCCTTATGTTCAGCACAACTACAACTGAGCTCTTCACAGCTCGACTGGCCACAACCCTTTCCAGATGGGCTTGGGATTCCAGCCACTATGCCCCATTGATGTGGCCATGCCACTTGTAGCTACTCACATAGATTCGGCTCATGTCTAGTCCAAAATAGACAAGGCAACCAGCTTCATTGAGCACATCCAACATATTCACCAGTAGGTCCATGACATTCTAGAGAAATCAAATGCCAAGTACAAGCAGCGACATGATCAACATCGGGTGCCACACAAGTTTCAGATGGGTGACAAAGTCTCGTTGCATTTGCAAAAGGAACGCTTTACTAGAGCCTATCAGAAACTAAGACCACTTTAATATGGTCCTTGCACCATTAATAAGGCTATGGGAGACAATGCATGTGAGCTCAACATTCCCCCCTTCCTTGGCCTGCACCCAATGTTCAATGTGGATCACCTTCGACCATACTTTCCACCATTGTTAGACACGTCTGACATTGCAGAACAACTCACACCCACAGAATTAAATCCAGATTGCATGGAACAAGTTGCAAATGATCGGATCATGGACACACATATCAAAAACACTCGCCAATAGAATATCCAACTATATCGAGTTGTCAAAGCAGGCTAACAACTTCACCAGGGCAAGTGGCTCACCAGGGACCAAGTTCAGCAAAAGTTTCCTGATCTCATGGAGGAACTCAATGCAATGGGGACCATTGCTTCCTAAAGGGGAGGAATGATCTAGGTGGATCTTGGTGGCCACCTACCAGGTCCACCTGGACCCCCACCATTGTTTCTCTTAGCATTTTCAGTCTCCTTAATTGTAGCACAACTTACTATTTTTAGAAGTTTTTCCGGTCCTAAACTTCCGGAGCCGTTTTGAGGCCCTAAACGACATTTTTTGGGAAATTTGGGGGCGACATAGGTCCATGGAACAATGTTGCCCTTCCCAAAGTGGTAGTGCTTGGATAGATCTTTCTAAGGAGCTATTCTATGCGTCAAACGGAGATCGTATGACAAACTTACAACCCCGAGAAGTTGATGTACCAATTTACCCAAACGAGGCCCATAGTTTGGTGTTTCATCTTCTAGGGTTAGGTTTTGGAATGTTAAGGGTTTTCCATTGTTTCTCAACAATAAATAGGCCTTCGAGCCTCATTGTAACATAGCTCAGAGGCATGTAGCCACCACATCTCTTCTCAAAGATAAGCTACCATCACCCTAACTGGTTTATTTCCATTACTATTTGTAAGCATATTTCAATATTTTACTTTAATGAAATGAAGTATTATTTCCGCTGCAGATCTATGTTTATGGTTATCTCTGTAACTTTTTGCGTTCCTGTTTAAGTCCAGATCATGTACATATCTTTGCTTTCTGCAAATGTTTTCCATATTCAAAAAATTAAAAAATGTGAAGAGGGTATGTCCTAAAAGAATAATCAAAGGAAAAAAAGAACAAAAAGGTCAAAAAAGATGAAAAATATGAACCCCAAGAAAAGAAAAAGACCAAGTGAGCAAGCCAAAATGCCACTACTATTTACTGTCATGAATAATAAATTACTGTGTGCAACTTGTAATCTTTGCCACAATCCATGATAGTCAAAATGTTTAAACTTGGCTATTTCATGTTCTAATTTCATGTCTATAGATAGAGAATAAATATCTAACCAAACTGTTTAATCTTGGCAGATAATTAGGTAGGTAGAGTAAACAAAAGGAGCTTAACTATTTAATTTGAGCCCTTGGGTATAACAAGGTTAGATTTAGTTAGTTTACTATTGTAAAGAAAAAGAAAAATGTTGATAAGGGTTTGCTAGCTCAAATGCACCTTAATAAAGAGAAGTAAAAATGGTAAGATGAGTAGGTGGGTAAGTCGAAGAAACGTTGCAGAAGTGTGATGATTGACTAGGAAAAATCACATTTATCATCTTTCAACATGTATTTCAAATGTGAATGGGAAATTAAGAATGCAATGGATATCAAAGTCAATTAATTAACCTCCCTCATTCATTTCACCTTTCACTTAACTACTTTCCCACAATAAAGATCAAAGTACTTAAAAACCTCAAGTCAAAAAGGCTCAGAGAATTTCTCTGACTTCTGGAGGGACCAGACCCTCGGCTTAATGAATTATAGGCAATAGGTACCAAGATCCCTTCATAAAAGTTCATCTCTCTCTTCAGTTCATTCATTTTCCCAAATAAGACTCTTTCCCTAAGGTTAAAATCACTTTTACCTAGGAAAAGTATTTGTTCCCCCACAAAACTAATTTTCATATCAAAAACCCATGAAAACACTATATCCTCAGTTTTTATGTTATTATTGGAAAGCATCAAAACATGAAATATCATACATTTGGGATATTGTGCCCCTTTTCCGCTTATTTGACTAAATTACTATTTTATTTATTAAATCCCTAATAAAAACTTGTTTCCTGTATATATATTAACTCCCTCAATATTAATTAATCCCACCCTTGTTCAATTATATAAACTGAGGTTTTCTACCCCGGACCCACTAACTAATCGATCCTCGATTAACTTAGTTAAAAACCCAATTAAATCCCGCCTGATACCTTAACCCCCACCTTAATCTCACATTAAACCAAAACCGCCACACTTAAACGCCCACCGGGGCCCCCCATTACCTTTCGTGCAACTCCAACGCTCGACCACCACACGATCTCTCCCCTCCCCATCTGACGGCCCGTGTTGATTTTGGAAGGGCCCGAAATATGAATGTTACCCGCCCAAAAAGGGATATTTTCCACTGGGCCCCTGAGGCGACGTGGTGCTCAATGTATGGAACCGGGCGACCTCCCCCCAATACCGCCAAGCGCCCAAAAGCTGTGCGAAGCAAACCACTTACCGTCAGCCCACTACATGCCAAAATAGCTACTGTTCATCCCACTACGCGACAGAAAACCACTGTTCACCCGTACCCACCAAATTGACTTTCGCGCATAAAGCCAAAAAAGCATTATTGTTTTTATCTTTTTGTAACTGTAAACTCCCATGCACGCACCTACAAACGTCCAAGCTATCAACCCATGTACAATTTCACCCTGAAGATGGTACAAAGCTCCTAGATCGCCTTCCAGCCTGCTTGTAGCCTTCAACCATTCATAGTTGCCAGTTACCCAGTTCAAACTCAATTTTCTTAAAATTCGAGGTATTTAAACCATAATTCATTGAAAACCCTGTCAATTTCAGAGCCAATTGTTGATTCTTCTTAATTGAAATTAAAAGAGAAACTCTAGTAACTTACACCCACATGGAATTGAACCACCTTTGCCCTAAAAGACTAACAATTTACCTCCCCCATTCTCAAATCCATAAGAACTGAGAATGGCAGCCCCAATTGCCATGGATGTCAGACCCATTTCCACTCCTCGCTTGGACCTGGACCACCTTCCCCTTGCTGATAAAGATTTCCAAATCAAGGACACCTCTATCCATGAATCCCCTCTCAAATTACACTGCAGATACAGAGACCAATACCTAAACCATGCTGATAAAATAAGTCTTTAGGAGTCTAATTTTCCCAAATATCAATTCCGTAAAGTTCACATCTTTCCAAAAATTGTCCATTATTTCCATGAAAACTACATCCCCAGTCAAAGAGCAGTGATGTCCCCTGACCAAACCATACTTTTCACCATCACTGCTGAGTCAATCAATGAAATGTTGCAACTACAACCAGGGCAAAACCTAACCCCAATTTCTATTAGAGACCTATTGGATTGATTCCCCAAGCTAACCACTGCAAAGCTTGCTGAAATGTTCCAAACCTTTATTGTAGAAGTGAAAAATATTACAAAAGATCCTGCCCCACATGTATATACCATATTTTCCAAATTTGGATAGGACATTGCAGCAATGATATCTAGTATCCTAGGCTATACCACAAGTGAGTATATAGATGAAATCATCTTAGCCTTCATGTCCATTTTCACTCCAGGAAAGCCTCCTGATACCATGTATGATTAAGCCAAGTTTATAGCTGATAGGATGCATGACCATTTTCATAGGATGTGTAATGGGAGAATCTTCAAGTATTCCTCAGTTTTGTAACACCTTTTTCTATATTACCAAGCTAACAAGTTCCCCTTTACTCTCCAAAAGCTTGATACTAAAGCTCACCCTAGGCCAGTGATTTTTTGGACTCCGTTGATCCATAAGTATGACTCCCCATATCCATATACAAACTTCATAGATCTTTTTGTACATCCTATAGTAAAAATGTTGATAGCAAGCCCTCCTCCAAGAATCAGTTTAGATATCAAGAGGATCCTGCAGCTTTCAAAACAACACAAAGTGGGAGATTGGTACTTGTACCAAAATCACACTAAAATTAGGATTTATGGCTATGATTTGGCCCCATATAAACTACCCAGATACCTCCCAATGAGGTTACTTGCTCTGGAGTAGTACAGGAAAATAATCAATTCAGATGAGGTGCATTTTTTCAAATCCAAAAAGAAGGTCCATCTTAGAATCAAATATCAACTACGCCCCTTTGTGTGTAATAGTCGAGAAGCTGGAAAGGAAGCAGAGAAAATCCTTTAGAGATTTAATCTAAAACATAGCTTCATATGGAGATGTGATCCCTTGGATTTCATCTGCAATAAAATACAAAAAAACAAGATGGCTCCTTATATCCATCACAGAATCCCTGAAATAGAAAAATATTCTCATCAATTCGAGTGGGTGGAAAACACTTTAGAGGACAGGGATAGTACTAAAGTTGTTTTGGAAAACATACTGATTAATCTAGAGAAACAACTTGATGAAGGTTCTTTCCTGTAGGTATTAGGTGAATCACAGGAAAAAAGTCAATCACATGTAGAAGAAGAATCCCAGGTACAAGAAGAGTTGGAACAACAAGAACTATCATAAGAGCTAACTCAAACGGGTATACCAGAGCCCATCATGAGTACTCCCCTAATCTTGAAAACTCTTGTAAATGAGGAGAAAAGCCTCAAAAGAAACAGGGAAGAGACCACTACTTCAGGCAAAGCAACCTCACAGGCATATGTAGAGACTAGCTTGGCCAAAAGGCAAAGGATAAATCCTGTCTCTGAACAGGAATTCACAGAAGAAACAGTTGGGGCCACCGGAATAGAAAGAGAAGGAAGCAGGCATGCCACTCCCTCTAGGGGCACACTAGAATCTTCCACATCACACACTCAGATGTTGGAAAGGCAACAGAGTGTTGAAGTGTCCTCATTTAGGATGCTAGATGACAGAGACCAAGACATCAAAGAAAGATACAAGGACATAAAAGTCAGAAATGAGAGGCTAAAAGCCCAAACTTATGCACAGTACTTAAAGATGGACCCTACCAATAAAAAAAGCCTTATGTCAGCCTATGATGTAAAAGAGGGCAAGATGCAAATGACATTCATGAAGCCCACTACTCAACAACCAAGAATAGCAGCAGACTTTAAAAAGATAGTCTTCGAACTACTAGCAAAGGACATTCATCCTATTGACCATATTGAGCTGCACAAGCAGACAGGGGAGATGATTTACTCCACCTTGACAGGGAAAGCCATCACTAACCACCAATTGGAAAACTCCCTGAATAATATATCAGCATAGTTCTAGTTGGAAAAGGCCTTTTCAGAGGCCAAAGTTACCAGAATCAAGTCCTTAGAGGACTTAGTCATTGAGTTGGGACACGATCCCAAATATGTAAAGGCCACTGAAAAATTAATAAAGAATAAGAATGATGATATAGCTGCACTCAAGAAACAACTCAAGATCCCCCAGTTGCATCACCCGCAAATAGTAGAAGTTCTGGAGGCACAAAAAGGACATGAAGAGCTCATGGACTTGGTCCTAAAGCTAAATGACCAATTGAAAGAGACAGATAAGGAGTTGGACATTTTGATTCAGTCCAAACAAAGTGGCTTAGTAACAACTTCCAGAACTACCATTCCCACAGTGACAACAACAGTTCCTTCTATATTGGCAGCATCATTGCCACCTACAGTTCCACATGCCACAACACTGTTAATCACAATTGAATCTATAACAACAGGTACTTCAATAGAGAAAACAACAGAGCTAGTAAAAGCCATGGAGGATATATCAATCTAGGCAACAAAGCTCAAAAGGCTAAAGGAGAAACTGGCAAGCTTAGAAACTGATTGTAAACTTGCCCGAATTCAACAAAGAGAAGAAACACAGAAAGCCCTAAGAATGGGTGAGAAAATTAAAGTCCTAGAGAGAGATTTGACATTGCAGAAACCACTAAGATAGACTAAAGAAATGCTTTGGGCCAATATCATTGACTCTGTCAATGATATTTGGCCATCAATTCAAGTTATATTTGAGCAAATAGAACTAGTAAAGGTAGCTACTGGAGCTATCCAAAAAGTAAAGGAAGAGTTGGGTGATATGCCTGAGGATGCCAATCGACTCATCCACTTCCTGAATAGTAAGAACAAACATGAGATTAGTGAGCTTGGTATAGAGGATAGGAGTGAAGCGATCCTGGAAGTTAAAAAGGTTCTTTCCAAAAGAAACCTCATAGTCAACTTAGAAGAAAAATGCCATAACATCCAAGTAGCCATTGACAGGTTCATGGCTAAATTTCAAATTTTGAGGGACAAAGGTCTTCCCAATCCTATGGTCATCCATGATAAAATCATGACCCAATTGGACAACACTAACAGACTCAGGAAATTGGCTAAGAAACAAGCTAGCTCTTCAGGTATAAAATCCCTACCAACTGGAAAAGTATTGTATGATACTTTGGAGAATCTGTTTTTTCTAGAGCATGAGGTGAAACATTTGTTTGTCACCAAGCCCAATTTTTCAAAGTATACAAAGGTAGATAAAATTTATAGAATAATGTTAAAAGAAAAGTTACCTCAGGATGAATGGTGGGAAAAAATGACAGATTTACTATAAGTTTTACATCAAAAAGTTACCACAGTAAATCTGAAGGCAGCCAGGTAAAATAGGTAAAAGACAGGTCAACAAGGTCAAAGAGTAGCAGGTTAAAGAGTATCAGTAAAATATTAAAGAAAAATAAGATTCCAGCATAGAAATGCTACAAATATTATCCAACTTAAAGGGCTACAACTCAACTGCAACAGCCAACACAACCATAATAAAAGGGACAACATGATGCAGTTTTCCATCTGTCTCTATCTTCATGCTTGAAGATATTTTGATCCCCTAGATTAAATGTCAGATTGTTATGAGATATTTTGTAAATATTTTTTCTATAAACTTCACATTTCGAAGTATTTAGGGTGGATTCAAAGACATTTCTATAGACTTTTCTCTCAAATCAAAGTCCTATTGTATCAAGAAACTAGATTGGCTTGCTAGATCAAGGAATAAAGATCATATATTTTACAAGATTCTTTTGTAAAGTGAAAATCAAATAAGTATTTCTCTCATGTGTATTACTGTTTTTCCTTATGTTTCTTAACAATCATATTTGTTTCTCTAAAATCTGAATGTATAACTAGGAATCATATTTCGGAATTTGCTTAAATGCACTCTGTCTTGATTGTTTACATTCTTAATGTTTCTGCTATAATATCTTGGCCAGGGAATTCTTAACTACTCCTTAGCTTTTGTAGTTTTCCTTTAGGTCTATGTAGCAAAGGATTCTTAATTTCCCTTTGTTGATGATCTCCCTCTTTTCCTCATTCTAATCCTGGTCCAAGGATTCTTAACTACCCCTTCACCCTGGTTAGAACCATTTCGCCCATTACACCTGAAAATTTTCATTCTTCTTTGCTAGCCTGCCCTGTGAACATTTTGTTTACTGATCTGGTCCATTTATGCTATCCATTGATTGACTGCATAGCCCAATGGCTTGAAGACCTATTTTTATCCATCTGTTCCAAGAATTCCACCACCCAACCTTCAATATAAAATCAAAATCCTCATGAGCACTAAGAACTAGCCTAAAATCTAATAAAACAAAGCTAAATCATAAAGAGAGAGCCTTCACTAGAATTAGGCTAGCTAGAACCTGAGCCTAAGATATTGGTTTGTGGTTACCTCGAATTATTCTTTCCTTTGATAACTTCTAGGGAAATATTCTAAGTGATAACATGGTGGCGACCATAATGGGGACTCAAATCCTCAGTCTTAATAAACCTTTGAGAAATTTCAAAGCTTTATTACAAGCCTCTTGAAGGGTTTATTAGAAGTTATTTACAAAATTTTAAAAAAGGAAAGTAACTAGAAAAGCTTGAAACTCTGGCTTCAAGGAGAACTCACTATACTAAGGCCAATCCAGATCCAAACCCTGCCCCAGTAGTGGATAATCCCAACCTGATTTCGAGAAGATCCAAAAGACGAGAAAGTTCAGTAAGTCCAACACCTTCAATCAAAGCAGATTCATGCCCTGATGAGTGGTTGTTTTTAGAAGACCTCCCCTTTAATGGGTCATTTGACCTTTTCCTATTTTAGAACCAGATATGAAAGTGCACTTGATGACATAGTTCTAGATCCAGAGTTTATTGCAAATGTTGAAGCCCAAAAGGAAAACAAGTCAATTGATGAGTATATTCTAAATTCCCCTCAGTCATCCCTTACTACTATTAAGATCCCTGAGCTATCTGAACCAATGTCAAATAGCCTTAGTTCACCCTTATTCCCTTCCACCTCTAAATTTCATTCCTCACCTCCATTCATAACTTCACTTCCCTACCAACCTATCATTACACATCAATCACCTATTACTCCTAGTTCTCCATAAACTACTGTATCATCCCCTGGTACCCCAACCCCACTTCTTAGCCCTAACCAACTTAGAGACATGGCAAATAGATATGCTCCTCTTGTGTTACCTGCTCCACTTGGTGCCATGCCACAATATTACCATAGCAAAATTGTCCAATTTCATGGCATAAGACCTTGTACAGCACAACATCATGTAAACAAAATGACAGATTACTTTGAATTACATGAAATTGATATTGGAGATGTTCAGATGATACTTTTTGCTCAGACTCTAGCCGGTGATGTAAGAAAATGGTTTAGAACTTTACCTGCTAATATTATAGATAGTTTAGAAGTATTTTATCAATAATTTTTAAATAGATGGGAAAAGAAAAATAAACCTTTTCAGATTCTTTCAGAATACGAGAGCATCAGAAGAGGACCAAATGAAACAGTCCAGGATTACTGTATCAGATTTAACAATATATACAATGTAATACCAAACAATCTTAAATCCCCACCTGACTTAGCTTTGATAAATTTTCCTGATGGTTTTGATACTGATATGGAATTCCAACTTAGAGAGAGAAATCCTCCAACTTTAGAAGACAAGCAGAGCGTAGCAGTTAGTGTAGAAGCCAACTTGCTATCAAAAAGAGCTAAGGTTAGGAATGAAAGGAGAGGACCTGTGAAAGATGAGGCCTCACCCTTTGACATTAAAATAGATTTCCTAACCAAAGGAATGGAAAAATTGATGGATAGGGTAGAGAACATTGAAAGGAAGCCTCAATGGGACAATCAACAAGCACCTCCAGTGATAAATCCAAACTTTAGAAAGAATCAAAATCAAAATACTGGAAAGAATGGACTTGATTAGAATATTAGGCCTCCTTTTCAAGAAAACTATGTTGAAACATCCCATTTAGAAGATCCTGAACAAGACACATAAATTAACTTAGTGGTATTAGATGAAGAGGAAACTGTCTTCTTGAATCAAGATGATCAAGAATTACATATGCGTCAACAATTGCAGACCCAATCTGGAGAATCATTCGATTATAAAAAGGGTATGATTCTGCTATCTTCAAAGTGCACAAGCAATACAACTTGAGGAGTAAAATGAACACTGATACCCCTGACCAAACCAAGAAAACAGTGCCCAATCGGCCTAAGAAAATCAAAGCAGCTCCAATTACTAAAACTCTCCAAATCCTCCCTAGATCAAATCAGAACCCTTCTAGTCCCGCCATTGTAGATATAACCCATGACCAACCCCTTGATAATCAACCATCCACTTCAATCCCCTCCAAGGAGATTGTTACACTGAAATTTGTCACCATGACTATCTGCAGCTAATATGGCTCCATCAATAGTCATATTATCCTCCTTGTCAAGCCTTATACCTCTGCTCTCCATGTCAAACTTCAAAAGAGAGAAAAGTCATTAAAAATCATGTTTATCTCTAGGTACGCAGGTTCTCTCTACCTTGCCTGCGTGTACGCATCCCAAGCTCATTGTACCTACGTACTTGCACGCTCTGTAAGTCAAGGGATGGGTGTGTACTCCTGTAAAGGTCAAAAGGCGCGAGTTTCATCTTAAAAACGTTACTCGTGGTCACTTCTAGACCTTTCTAGAAGAGTGTTTGACGTGTATTGAGCGCCTCCAGATGGTTCATGCATCCCTATGATAGAGGAACTTATCCCATCAAGAGAGGAGCTACCCCATCCAAAGAGGGAGTATCCCATTGATGTTGGACCTGAATAACTTCCTCTAGAACACTATAAATACAGGCATTGGGCCAAAGGAGGGGAGGTTGAAAGCTGAACATTCCAAAGGGTAGATGCTGCTGGAATTAGGACTTCCTTGTAGAAGCTTGTGAGGAGAGATTACCATCCCTTCTTGTTTCATTTGGAAGTGGGTGAGCTTATCAAAGTAAAGGAAAACTCTTGCTGGACCCTGGGAGGAACTTGCACAACACCAAGGCTCAGGTTGTAATGGTTTCTTTTGTTTCCTATTAATACAATAAGTCCAT